>CAUYSK010124544.1:0-38274 GCA_963575035.1 Avahi laniger | reverse complement strand
AGGCGGGCGGATTGTTTGAGCTCAGGAGTTCGAGACTAGCCTGAGCAAGAGTGAGACTCCGACTCTACCAAAAATAGAAAGAAATTAATTGGACAGCTAAAAATATATAGAAAAAATTAGCCGGGCATGGTGGTGCATGCCTGTAGTCCCAGCTACTTGGGAGGCTGAGGCAGTAGGATTGCTTGAGCCCATGAGTCTGAGGTTGCTGTGAGCTAGGCTGACGCCATGGCACTCACTCTAGGCAGGGCAACAAAGTGAGACTCTGTCTCAAAAAAAAAAAAAAAAAAAAGGTGTTATGACAAATAGAAATGGAGAATTCAAGTTTGGATTAATTAAATTTGTTTTGGCATGAGATTTTCCAATGGAGGTATCAGGTAGGCAACTGGGTACTCATGACTGAAGTTCATAGGTAACATTTGCTGGAGATATAAATTTGTGAGTCATCGCAATATGGATGCCATTTAAAGGGATGGATACAAACATAATCTCTTAGTGAAAGCATATGGAGAAAGACAAGTGAGGATCCAGGTTTGAGCCTTGCACAGCATCAAAGTATGGGAGTTGAGTAAAGAGAAAAACCAGTAAAGGAAAATGAGAAGGATCAGTTGTGAGAAAGGGGGAAATACATAAAAATCATATAACATAGGCATTATTAAGACTTTCTAAAAGAAAGGGTATGGTCAAATCTGCCATTGCTGTTGAGACACTATGTGAGATGAAAGAAAAAAGAAATATTTACTGAATTTGGTAACATGAGAAGCTCTTAGTGTTTTTGAAAATAGTGTTGAGGACAGAATCTGGACTGAGGGGGGTGACACATGAGTTACAGCTAAAGAAATATGTGTCTTTCTTTAGAGAACTGAAACTACTGAAGAGGATTCCAGAAATAGAAAAATACCTGAAAAAGGTGGGCATTAGTGGAAGATTTTTTAAAGAATGTGAGGCACTAAAGCTGGTGTTATATTGATGGAACTATCCTATAGGAAAGGAGAGATTTATGATGTACTGGAATGAAATCATAGCCATAGGCATGCATTCTTTCAGTTGATGGAAAGGAATGGAATCCACAGCACACATGGAAAAAAACGGTCTTAAATAGGAGGATGATCCATTCTTTAATCTTTACATGAAGGAAAAGGAGACAAAGAAATTTTAGAAACAGGTAGCTTTGCAGATAGGATAGTAGGAAGATAAAGAATTGGAGATTCCTTAAGTGGAGGATGAATAGAAAGAGGGAGAAAGAATTATAACAATAGATGAGTCGATACAGTGTATGAAATAGTTAAGCAAGAGTATGGAACTAATAAAGAAACTATAGCTGACTCAACATTTATTGATTTCAAGTGTGGCTAGAAATGTGGTTGTGAAATGCCTTTGCAGGTTAAGGAAAGACAAATACTGTGGTTTATCCATGGTTTTGGTTTGGCTTGAGAGTATACCTGACAGAGAAAGAGGTAAGTGATTGTAATATAAACCACAACATCTAAGCTAGAGACTAGGGAAATAAGGAGACAAGGCTAATGAACTGCAAGTTGTGGGGTAAAAAAAAAAATGAGATATCTCAGTGGGGTCAAAGTGTTATAGCTGAGGGAGCAGTTGGACAAGTGAGTTGTAAAGTTAGGAGATAAAGGTCAAAGTAAAGGAAGCAATTTCTATGAAGACTGTGTTATCCTAGTTTTAAATCTTCCCTACTTCATCTGTTCATGCAATTGTGATTCATTTATGAATTCCTGTTTTATAATTTCCTCTTTGCCTCAACTAATTCGGCTATTTTTATCCTATTGCACTGTATGCATTTTTGTCAGCAGTTTAAAATAACTTTTTGGAACAAAGGAAGGCATTGCTTAATTTGCATATTTCAATACACTTTTTTTATAGCATGGTTGTTAGATCTATTGTCATCTCAGTCTCTCTTCTCTAAATAAATTTCATTTATTTTTCAATACCCTTAATAAAATGAAATACCCAGAACTGAACATAAGCACCTAGAAATAGGGTGAAAATGTCAAAGTCAGCAACTAGAGGAGCCAAGACTAAGAGACAGGTCTCGTACTCCTGCTCCAACTATCTCTTGACCTGCATAGTGAACTACTAATAGAAATAATTACAAATATTTACTGAGTGAGAATCTTCTTCCAACATAGGGCTGAATACTTTACAAGGTTCGTTGTATTTGCTTCTCAAAAATAAACATACGAGGTAAGTATTATTAGCCCATTTTAAAGGTAGAAAAACTGAGGCTTAAAAAAATTAACTTTTTCAAAGTCACACAGCTAACTAGAAGTAAAGACCACATAAAACTTCAAGTAGTTTGACCTTCAAAGTCCACGCTCCTTATCTCTATGTTCTATTTGTCTTCTATTGGTACATTTAAGTGATATTTTCTCCTTTTAATGACCACTCATATGTTCATATTGAGTTTATAATGACTTAAAATTTCTTGGTACCCTTCAAGTGCACTCAATCTATTAGCTTCTTCTCCTTGTACCGTGCAAGAGACATAATAGGTACCTAATAAATATTTGATTCACTGATGTTCTGTTCAATCAGTAGATTGCATGAACCATGTTCTCATATCTCCATTCCAATAATTAATTAAAACATTGATTAGAATAGGACTGTAAACTTCTCTCCATCATTCTTCTAACATGAACGTTTAATTAATTATGCCTATTTTAAGTCCATATAATATACTATCTCCAGCATGCATTGTTCATTTTGTCTACAAAGATAATGTGAGAGGCTGTCAAAAATAATAATAAAGCTAGATTTTTTTCTCTATAGTATTCACTTGATCTGTCTATCTAGGAAGCATAGACAAATTAAAAATGAAATTAATTTGACATGACTTATTTTAGTGAACCCATGTTGGTTTCTATTGATCGTTGCTAGCTTTTCTGAAAATACACAGGCCATCTTGATAATTTTTAATTCAATATATTTATGTCCAATATGTCCAGAAGTCATATTTCTCCCTTTTTGCTTTTCCTAATATTTGTGGGTAATACTTCTTTTTAATATAGTTGGTCTCTCTTTGATTTCTTTTTCATTCCTCTGTGTGTGTGTCTGAAAACTCCTTCACTACTAATTGAATTCAGTTTTACTTTTTACTTTCTGTTTCCATAGACTACAAAGAGTTCTCCACAAAGATCCTCAAAGTAGACTAATACATGTAGAGTGATTTGGGGGTGCCAGTGAGGCACTGATACTCCCTAATTTCCCTGATCATTTTTACATACCAAGATTGGTAGTTCTTATTCTACCATTGGGACATCTTTTTAGCTTTTCAGTGTATGGTTTTCACAGAGTAGAATCTCTTAAACCTTGACAATGAGAAATAGAAGATAAGCTTTGGAGAGTTAATCCCTAAAATGAACACATAATCATATGTGTATGTAATTATCGTCAAAAGAATTTATCCCAAGTCAGTGAAATTTTACAGTAATATGATTAAATGTATTAGCATATTTCAAATAAGAATATATGACAGCACTGGGGATGGGGATGATGTCGGGTTAGTCTATAAAGGAAGCAAAGAAAAAGTAAGTTCATAAAGGGATATGCGGTTTGTAAAAACTTGAATCTCTGTCAAAGGAGAGAGATTCTTTTTCTTTTTCCATTATTTCTAATAATTGACAAAAATGCATATATTTTTTCATGTACAACATGTTTTAAAGTATGTATGCATTATGGAGTAGCTAAATCAAGCTAATTAATATATGTGTTACTTCCCATATTTATCTTTGTGTGTGTAAGAACAATTAAAATTTACTTTGTTAGTAATATCAAGTATACAATACAATGTTATTAACTATAGTTACCATATTGCACACTAGATCTCATGAATTCACTCTTCCTATTTAATCAAAATTTTGTAACCCTTGACCAAGATTATCCCAATGCCTCCATACCCCTACCTCCAACCCCTGGTAACCACCATTCTACTTTCCGTCTATAAGTTCAAGTTTTGTAGATTTCACAAGTAAATGAGATCATTTGATATATGTCTTTCTGCGTGTGACTTATTTCACTTAGCAGAATGTCCTCCAAGTTCATCCATGTTGTCAGAAATGACAGGATTTCCTTCTTTTTAAAGGTTGCATAGTATTCCGTTGTGTATCTATACCACATTTTCCTTTTCCATATATCTGATAAGGGGTTAATATCCAAAATATATAAGGAACCAAAACAACTCAATAACAGGAGAATAATAGCCCAGTTAAAAAGTGGCAAAGAGCCTAGATAGGTATTTCTCAAAAGAAAACATACAAATGACCAACAGGTATATGAAAAAGTGTTCAACATCACTAAATACCTGTGAAATGCATATTAAAATCATAATGAGATATCACCTCACACTGCTTAGAACAGCTATTATTAAAAGACAAAAGATAACAAGTGTTGGGAAGAATATGGAGAAAAGGGGACTCTCCTACACTGTTGGTGGAAATGTAAATTAGTACAGCCATTATGAAAAATAGTATGGACATTCCTCAAAAAAATAAAAAATAAAAATAGAACTACCATATCATCCAACAATCCCACTAATGTGTATATATCCAAAGAAAATAAAATCAGTATGTCAAAGAGATAACCACGTTCCCATGTTCACTGCAGCATTATTCACAACAGCCAAGATATGGAATCAACCAAAGTGTCTGTCAACAGAAAGAGATTCCTATCCAATAGACTTTAATATTTCTGATTTCATTGGAAAGATCATCCCCATTGGAGTTAACAAGTTGTCTTAGTCTTACCAGTAAGCATTTTACTAATCCAACTTCCTTTTTTTAAATTCCTCAATCATGATAGGATTTTCTAAATATGTTTAATGTTATTTTACAGATAGCTTACTGACAGGGAGAAAATATATTAACCACACGAACATATTTCTTTCAATTCTTGGAAACTAATTTCTAATTTTAAGCTACAATGTTGGTATTGGGCTAGGAAAATATCATGCCCTCCACAAACCATTTCATTTCACTGGGCACATTGCTATAACTTGAAATGTAGTATAGTTACAGAGCTAGTAAATAAGATGTTTTGGTGATCACAGTATTGTATCTAGAAGGGTTCATGTAATTTATTTTCCATTATGGAATGTGAGAGGAAGTTATATGGCACCTATTGTCCTGGGAATATAAAAACAAATGTACATTCTCCATGTTCTCTCTTCCCCTTTTTCAGCACACATAGAAGGCATGTGTTCCAAGTATGGCTACAAATTGGAAGAGGTAGGCAAAATTCAAATTATGGCCTCACTAAAGAAACTGAATTGTATCCTATAGGTAAGGAACCACTGAAAATTATAAGCAGGCAGTTAAAATATTAGAGTGTCATTTTAGAAGCAGTACACCAGTCATAGCATGGGAAATGAATTTGAGGGAGAACAAATAAATGGAGTGGGGAATTGGAGAAACATAAGGAAGAAATGATGAAAACCTAAAGCAAAAAAGTAGAATTGGTCATGGACATGTTGGATGAAATTTAGAGCTGTTAAGAGAGTAGAATTGACAGGATTTTATAACCAGTGGAATGAGAATTAAAAGTCAAGGATAATGCTACTTTTTTGACTTAGGCAGCTGACTGTACAGTGGAACAAACTATTATATAAAATTAATACAGAAGGAGGTAAGGATTCTGTATCAATTTCCTACAAAGTTGCAAGTTTCTATTTTTATTTTCATTCTTGTATTTATATAGTCAATGAGAATTTTTAAACTACTTTGAAAGACAATATTTTTTTTACTCCAATCCTCGTCTTCTTAAAAATCATAATTCCACATTACATTTAATTAAAATATTTCATACATATTTTTCCATGTCAATTGCACTTTAATCTTATTTTTTTAATTCTCTATATCAAGTACTACACTGTTAACTTTTCACTTCTATGCTCAACCAAATCCATAAGTTCATGGAAAACCTAGATCAGGGTCACATACACTTGAGCCTTTACTGAATATTACCTTCAATTTTCATAGGAATTCTGTCAGCTCCAGCATTAGTGGAAATATAGTTGTTTGAAGTCTGTAGAACGATCACAACAACATTTTTGTGAACAAAAACACAAAAATTTTGACTCTTAATCAAATTTTCCTGGTTTAATACTGACATATCCTTAAGCTCAAAAATTTCACAGCTAGAATTAACCATGTCTTGCAGTAATCAGTTATCATCCCCCAATTCTGCATCTATTTATTACAACTTTTAAATTAGAGCTCATCCTCCACCACAACTCATCAGGGATGTCTCCCTTGACCTTCCCGATCAGGCTGACATTCCCCATATATATGATAACAAAGATCCCTGTTACCATCCCTTTGGAGCCATTATTAGGGTTGAAATTTTTCATTTTCTTTTATCATACTTTAATTACTATTTGTTTCCCCTACCTGACTGTAAACCCCTTTATTTCTCCTCACTGTAATATTTCTCAGTGATTACCAGCATAACTTAGCATTTAAAGGCATTCATTAAAAGTATGTTAAATTAATAAATGAATAAAATATTTTGTTTTTTGTTTCTAACTCATCATCCTATATTAGCTGAGCTTATCTTCTTGTTTCTTCTTTTTGTTTTCACTGATAACTTTTTTTTGCTATTCTGCTTTTAGCTGCCTTTATTAGACATTAGCATACTTATTAAAAATGTAATTGTGAATACTTTTTAAAGGGTGTATGGAAACTCTATTTAAAAATGATCTTTGAAAGCTTTTAACTCTTATTAAACTCAAGGAATCACATAATACCAGAAAAAGGTGATGCAACAGCCTCTAGGGACCTATCCTCAGCAAGATATTGCAAAATGACTTAAGCTATTGACTCTAACAGTTCTGTATTTTTATCCTTCTTTTCAAGAGCCTCTAAGAGATCAATTTAGCCCCATTTTATTAAAAAAAAAATTTAATGTTCTTGACAGGTATCAGATTATAAGTCCTTAGAGATAAAGGTTTCCTGTTTGCCAACAGAGCATTTATAACACAGACAGCTGTAGGTGGTTTTCCTTCATCTTTCCCTGTTTCTTAACTTGTCCACAAACCACAATCCTGACCCACAGAGAGCAATCCAGATGCAAGACAGTAATTCAGTCTTCTGGCTAGTAAATCAGTGACTCCTTAGCCCACTCTCTCCACAGGGGTAGTAGCAAACAGATCATTGGCTCTTAAATTGGATGAGGTGGTGGTAAGGATGGAATCTAATGCTTAAAGCAATGTAGTTCCAAAAGCATTGTGGGGACAAATTTATATCCCTTTTTCCAAGTATTGGTGAGGTTGGATTCCAGCATGTTGTCATCACGTTACACTGATGTTTCTTGTGTGAGTTCTGTGTGATGTTACACTTTGTTCCTTACAAAGTGGATGAAAATGTTCAACACATTACACAAAAGTTACTGAGCAGGCATGCAATAAAAACTCAGTCCCTTTTCATTGTTCTCTTAATGTCATTTTTGACTCCTTGAAAATCGTATTAAATTTGTTTTAATGGTCTCAAAATTCAGTGTCAGAATTGTCCTTTTTTCTACTTAAAGTGTTCTGATTTTTTAAAATGAATAACTTAAAGCTGCTATGACATAAAACATACTGGTCTACAAAATGTTCCTTTCTTCCTGAAGCATTTTCCATGCATTAGTATCATTAGACAGTCTTCAGAATTTTCTGGGGAAGCTCCAATAGCCTTCTTGTCAAATATCTCGAGAAACTCTAATGATATAGCTAGTGTCATATCATGTATGACAAATGACCTTCAAAGACTTAGGAAGACTGGTTGGAGATGATTCCCATACACAGGAACTTGCCTGGCCCATGATAATGATAACATCACCACCATTTAAAGATTTTGGGGCCATCTTTTTATCAGATCATTCTTTTGCTTTAGTCCAGCAATGTGGAGAAGGTGACAAGCCAGCATGTGTGCATGGTCAACATGAGTCTGGTCTGGATGGTCAGGATGGTGACTGGTAAAATTAGTACCTCCCATGGTGGGAGGATATGACTGGTTATTCCCATCACCAGTCATATCACTGTAGCAGCAACTTTGCCCAGCAGTTCATCCCATTGGACCTCCACCCTACTCTCAGATAGAGCTTCATTATGAGCATGAAAATCTACTTTGGCATATTTTTCTTCAGCTGGAACATTGAATGGAACAAATATCCTCCATCGGGCCTGGTCCTAGGTGAGTCTTTACCTGACTCTCTTTACAATATCAATACTATCTATTGATTTTGCAGTCATCCTAGAAAAGCAGATCAGGGGCTCTTAAATCGAAGGACATGGTGGCAGGATGGAATCCATCCCTTAAAGCAATGTAGTTCCAGAAGCATTGTGGGGAAGACTTTATATCCCTTGTTCCAAGCATCGAAAGGTTGGATTCTGGCATGTTGTTACCATTTCAATCAAAAATTGGCACAAATATATTTGATTTTTCATTGTACATCATTTTATTAATATGGTTACTGATCTTTTTTTTCATTTTCTTGTATCTTCTCTGGACATATAAAGGATGTAGTGCAATACATTAATATTAAAAAAAAACACTAACAATGTGTGTAAAAGGAAGGACATTTTCAGAGTTCTGACTGGCTACTTTTTTAGATATTCTTTTTACACTCCCCATCAACCTCATCAATAATCAGGATAATTCACTGAGCTGTGCTTGTAACCATGTTTTAACAAAGATGTTGGGTTCCAGAACCTCAGTGATAGCCTCATAGTATGTGCTGATTTTAAATTTCCCCTGGAAGGTATTAATGATATGCTTAGTTTCACCAAATCCAAGATATATTCAAAGGATTTATTTGTCATCTCTGACATCTCTCTCAAACTTATTATTATCCATCGCTTTTGTAGATCAAGTAGTCAGTAGTATTGGACTTTTTAGAACCCATGTGTCCAATGACTGTGGTGTTGATATATGTCTTTTCCTCTCCCATTTTGGTCTGATTTCCATGGTACTTGAACTATGGCTGAGGACATATTGTAAAAGGCTTATCTATACTGAATGTAGAGAATATAATCTGTAAACTGTTGTTCTATTGAAAATTGTCCATTGTTGCTTAGTGGTATGCTCATTATCAGATTATCCATAATAACTAAAGTTTCTGTCAAGAAATCAAAAATTTAAAAATAACCTCCATAACATATTTTGATTATGAATGATAGTGGTTAAGATATTCTCCCTAGATGTCTTAAGTGTCATCCTTTGTATCAACCTGGAATAATCTCAAAGCATATGAACACAGAAAGAAGTAAATATTTATTAAGCACTCACCTATACTGCAGGCATGGTGCTGGAGATGTGGAAATAAGACATTGTCCCAAACCTCCCAGCCCAGAAATACACATTGAATTGTTCTATTCATTCAGTGGACAGCCCTCACTATTCTTCTTTTTCCTTACAATGGATGCTGACACAAATTGTACAAGGAAATTGATGAACAAAAACAGAAGAGACAAATGGCAAAAAAATATCGGAAGTAGTTTTTCTTGAGCTGGCTCTTCTCCAAATGACAACTGATAATTAGATAAATAAATGAGACCTTACTGAAACAACCGACTTTCTCTGATTAAAATAGCACTCAGAATAATGACATATTGCAGACGGAACAACCTTTCCTCTTCATGTTCACTACTCTCTTGCTGAGCTATCATTCAGCATTGGGTAGAGAAGCAGCTAAATGTACAAAGTTTAGGGTCAAATGAAAATTACCCAAAGCTTTATGGGTAATTAGGTTGGGTTATATCAGGCAAGGGAGTATTCATTAGTTACAATGCAAACACTATGTGGTTACTAGACATTCACATCCTGGCATGGTTCCTAGTTCAGCCCATAATTACCTATTCACCAGATGATCAGTTTTGCAGCCGGGTGAAGAAGGAATCCTCGGGAAACACTGTCGTGTAACCCTGGAAACGTGGTGACTAGCGGAGCAAGTGGACTAAGGAAAGTCTCATTATTTCTGGAGGGAAACAAAGACACTTTGGAATTTCCCTACCCCTAGAGAGAGCCTTATGAATCATTTGGGTAAGAAGTCTCCTACTTGTCATTTGAACGAGTTTGTTTATAAGCGGCCCTCTGCTCTAAAATATTAAGCCTAGCGATTATCATCACCATTATAGATTCATTTCCTCAAATGTAGAATGCATTTCAAATCAAGAGTCACAATGTAAAATCCAAATTCTGCCAGAAGGGAGTATATTAAACTGATGTCAGCTAATCATTTAGATAAGCATTTAAGTACCCATGTCCCAGTTTTCACAGGACAGTCCGGGTTTACACTTCTGTCATGGCATGATAATTAATAGCACGCCTATTCACTTTCAATCTGAGTTAGATGATGATAAATGGTAAGACCTCTCATTCTAAGTCTAGTCAGGATTAGTGCTTTCAGACAACAGAAATAGCTCTGGACAATTTAAGTTTTTGACAAGAACATCTGATTGGTTGAACTATGACCATATATTCAAACTGTAGTTGCCAGAGATCCGGGAGATCAACCAGGTGGGTCCTAGTCAGAGTGCTGCCTCCAAACAAGAGTTTTGGGGAAGACCAACCAAACCAAAAAAAGGATTCAGAAGCTGACAGTTAAAAAAGAAATTAAAACAAAATTTCTCTTCCTTCTGGCTAATAATGGCTGATGTATTGAATTATAACTCCTTGATGACAGCATGTATCTCATAAGGACATAGACATTAATAAAATGGGAGAAAGAACCCCAAACCAATAAATTCCTTCTTCTTCATAGTGTTGCCTAGAAATACACTTCACAACTCTGATCAAGACACTAAGCTCTGTAAATGATTAGATCGCTTAAATTTTTTGGTAGACCATTCAGATTTCATTTTCATAATATATGAGGATTATCTAATATTGCTAGTACATTGGTTTATCAAACACATGTGGTAGCTTTGTAAAATAGAAAGAATGCTATGGTTTAAGTTTTTAACAATTTTTAGCTTAAAAATGTTTATGTGTGAGTGTAAAGCTACAGTTTGATTTTTAAATGCAAAGTGTTGTTTTCATAAATTGATGACCTCTTTCCTTATTGATGAAAAATTGGAAAGAAAATCAGAAATCATCAATGATCCTTTGGGAGGAAAACAATCTCAGTTAATAGATGGTGATAGAAAAAAGCTTGTCCTATGTTATACCAAAAGCGTTGCTAGAAAGATAATCATTAGCTACTACTTAAACTTAAAATAATCATTTGCCTTATAATAAAATTGGTGAAAAGTGGTAAAATATACATCACATGAAACTCAAGAAAGAAGCTTTGATTTTTTCTTGATAAGGAAGTATAATACATATTTCTCTCAGAATAATTTAACAAGGTCTCCTCAACAAATGCACATTCATGCAATACACCCATGAAACAAAGGCAAAATAAGTCTGTATTAATCACTAGTAATTTAATAGTGATTTGGTAACTGAACTATCTTCATTCTCTTCACTAAATCTTTATTTAACCATCGCCTGGGAGCTGAAATTCTGCTCACCTTAAAATCTAGATGGGTGGTCTGACTGTAATATATTTTGGATTAATATTACATCCTGCCATACCATTAAATATGGTTCAACTCTAATTTTAAAGGCTTAAAACAAAGATAAAGCTGGCATATATGAACTTATACCTGGCCCCACATACTATTTAAAACAAAACACATCTTTCATGAAAGTGTTTTTCTCTCCGAGGCCTGTTATAACTACGTTTAAACATGCTATGTCTTTTCTAAATGTTTTTCCCTTACCTCTGTATTTCTTGATTGATGATGAAAACAAACTTCAGAGACATGTTAAAAATGATTCCCATATAGATTTTGCCCTGTAAAATAAATGCCTAATCACAGCAGGACTATTTGTAAGTGATTTATTCAAATAGAAGGAAAACATAGCAGAATCTATCTTGCCATTGAAAGTCCTTCAGAACATAAGGGATGGCTAATTGTATGCTCAAAAACAAAACAAAGCAAAAAAGTTCTGACAGTAAAACACACTCCATTCAAATTGGGAATTGATGAGTTCTGTGTCAATAAAATATTTACATTTCACAGTTTATTAAATTCTTCACATGATAAAAAATCAAAACAATGTCAATATTAAGTAACATTTTAATGAGAATAGGACTTGCTTAAATATGTGGAGTTAGTATAATATGTTCAATTTGTATATCAATATACTACAAAAGGTATAACTTAACTCAATATTTAAGTAAAATAATCTTATGATTTTAAATTCAGAGTATAGAGATGTATAGATATGAGGTTAAATCTAAACAAAGGCACATCATTTATTACTTTGGGTTACAGATCACTGACCAACATGAACAAGTTACTTGAAATTAGACTAAGGTCAAATTTTCCCTAAATAGTTAAAGCATATAATTTATAATAAACCCTTCATATGCTCAAAAGTGTCTACAATTTCAGAGCAAAAAAACTTGGGTTTAGTGATGAATATGGAAAGAAACAGGATAATTTGTGCATGTTCTGTACTCACTAAATGCCTTTATAATATTCCTTGATTTATATGAAATGGAAATATTTCAAATTTTGGCAGAATTTTACCACCTATTTCCAACAAAAAAGCTAAAGTATAAAATTGCATACTTTTTAGTATGATAGATCAGAGAATTAAACAATATGTACTACTTATTGTATAGGTCACCAGTAAAATTCTCAAAAACCAAAGTTGGGATTTAAGAGTTCTGTGCTCCATATTCTGCCACAGATTGCTAGAACATTCTCTTCATTAGATAATATTAATTGCATTGTATAATAATCCCATGTGAGGCTAATTATTTAATGAGGGTTCACAAATGCAAACAGAAATTATCTAACAGTGAATCCACACAAATACCTGTTCAATTAAAATATGCCATTTAAAGCCCAATATTAATTTCAGGGCTCTCTTCACTGTGAATATCTAAATAGCTTAATAGCGGATATTATTAAAAATGCGTTATGCTTTTCATTTTTCCTTGACTAATGTATATCTGAAATTCTAAAGCCCATAATTATATAAGTATGATTTTCAGGCTGGATGAAATATAGTGAGAATTCATTCCAAAGATGCCACTAATAAATAACAGAGAGAAATAATGGATACCACACCATGGACAGCTCAGAGAACTAGGTAATAATTACTTTCATGAATTGTATTGTGTGCATGAAATATAGATGTTTGTATAATAATATATATGTATATATAGTAAAAATCAATTTATATTGAATTTCACAGAGAAAAAATGATTTAATTTTTAAGAAAAACAGTGTGCGACCAAAATTCCATTCTACATTTGTAGAAAGCATAATAACATGCTAGACCTAAAAAAAATTTTCTGTAGTGGGTTTTGCATTATGCTATACCAAAAAATAAAAATAAAAGATAAAATCTTTTTTCTCTCCTTTTTAATTAATTTTTTGTTTTTCTGCAAAAACTGACCCCTCCCTATATGTACACTACTGCTTATATAGCCAAGACTTCCCTCTTGTGGCTGGTTGATGTCAATATATACTTCTTTATCTTTTAAGTGACCACTTTCTTAAATTATTTCAGCAAGGAAACTGAAGAGAACAAAATTGCATAGTTTAAGATACATGAAGTCAACAATAAACAGCATCTAAATTGCATAAGCTAATCAGATTCTTTGAAACATTTTCTATTTTAAATTTTTCCAATTAAATTTTCAATATTCTAACATTTGGTTTAAGACCTTCACCTTCCTGAGTATTAATACCCTACCTCTCTGCTCTCAATACATTTCTTGGGTTGTTGCTTTATCAAAAACACTTAAATAACTTTTGAAATTAAATATTTTCTATGCTTTTCAGACTGTTTTTTTTAGCCCTACTTTAAGTAAAAAAAAAAAATGAAAACAATGTGCTTTTAATTAACATTACTTCAAAAAAGAAAACCCTAATTTTCCCGAAATTTAAGATTTACCAGGTAGGAATTACAACTGAGAAAAAAAACTTTAACCTTTAAATTGCTATCACTTTGAGTTAGAATAAAAACTTCTCTTGTAACTAACAAAGTAAAGTGACAAAATTTAGGGAAAATGAAGAGAAATCAAGAACCTGCTCTGCATGACTTACTTTACTATTCTTATATCGGTCAAAACTCTGTGAATATGTTACCAACTTACATCTCATAGATGAGGAAATTACTGTTTTGATAATTTCCATGAATAAGCCCCAGCCTGGAAAGTTAACACTTTTTGCAATTAATTGCTATATTAGTTTTGCCAAACAATCTTCTCATTTTGGGGGCTATGCTTTTTCATTCGTAATGCAGAAGTAGTAATGTTCCAATAAAGAGGTTAAATAGTTTTGTCAAAAATACATAAAAAAATCATGGTCCAGCTAGGAAAAGAAACTGTGTGGATTCTTTGCCTCAAAGGAAAAATATTAAATATACATCTTGTTTGGCAATAGACTTTACCCCTTTCTACCTGAGATGACTATTTCTTGCATGCTGTGGAAAAACACCTAATTGGAGTAAAGTAAAAATAGCAGAGGTGCAACAACTTTGCTTGCTATGAGATTCAAAAGTAGTCTGCTTTATAATAAGAACAAATACAAAATATTTTAAAAAATAAAATGCAAAAACTAGAGGTAATATATTTAAAGATTTCTATAAAATTGAAGTTTACAGATGGACACAATCCATGAAAAAGACATTTGAATTATTAAGCAGTTTGTCAGCATTTGCTATTTCAGGCTAGAAAGCTAGTTGCTGCACCTCTTCTCTGATAAGATTTAAGAAAAGATCACTTTAATAACAGAATGTATTTGTGGCAAGGATTTGCATATGATTAGCCATCATACATGATGAATCCTAAAACATGATTACCACAATTTAGAAGACTCTTCCTTTTGAAAACCATAAAGAAAAAAAGGACAGATATGAAAATATTTTAAAATAAAAATGAAATTGTTCTGAGAATAAAAGTATCTTATAGGAATTAGGATGTTTAAAAAAATACTATCTTATAGTCAACTGCAAAGTTGTAATGCATCATCATTGGTTGTTCTCCAGTTTATTTTCTTTGCAACAATCTGTTTCCAATGATCCACAATTAAAGCTATGTTAGGCATGAATAAATATGGAAGAGGGCTTGAAACCTGCCGTTATTTAAAATGTTATTTTTCCCTGTATTTTAATGTGCAAGAAGCGATCTGAGAAAAGATTTGCTCGCTAATGCTGGCAGAGGTTTGAAGTTAACAGCTAACATGAAAACTTCCTTTACATTGTTAGAGCAAACTATTAATATCTTAGAAGTTTTGTTCTTCAGAGCTGAACATGCTTTTTGAGTTTCAAATTGCTTGAGTTATCTTTAATTCCATTAGAAATAAAGCATGAGACAGTAAAAACTGTTCTATCTGAGAAATACCATCTTTCTTAATTCAGTGTCATGGAGAATCTTTCAGAGAAATATCAAGGGTTGTCAAATGTTGCTAAACCAATGGGCCATATTAGATTTAAACCATGATGCATACTTCTGTTGAAAGTAGTATTATATTAGTAGAGCATACAATAGACTTGACTACAGAAGACAAATCTGACCATATATTTGTCATAAGGTATGCACTCACAAGTTCTCTATTCATTTCAATTGTCATAAACTACCAAATGCATCTTACTGAACTCTCTTTGGTTAAAAAGGAGGAAAGAAAGATAGATATCTAATGCACACTATAATAAAGACATTTTTATAAAATAGGTCCTGCCTATAAGGGCTTAACTAGATATTAGATCATGAAATACCTCAGTTTTTGGTACTACAACAGTGAAATATATATTAGTGATTCCAAATTTTGGTTTAACAACTCTATTGTGGGGGAAAAAGGTTTTTTAGTTTGTTTGTTCTTTGTCATACTTCACAATCCTATTTCAATGCTTCAAACTATTTTTTCTTTATATACTCTTGGCTACTGAGATTATCCTCCAAGTCATGGTTTTTGTAATTAAGCCTCCTGATATGTAAAAGAAATAATGAATCTGTCCTGCTCCCAATAGTGTGATTCATTTAAAAAAAATAGAAATAATTACAGAAAAAATACTGTATCAAAAAGGTAAAAAATTACAGTGGAAAAACTAAGAAACCAAAGAGCTTAGAAAATAAATCATCAGAAGCTTTCATGACATAAATCAAATTTGGGAAAATATTAATAATACAGAAATTTTATATAGTGTATTATATTTTTAAGTTTATCTAATTTTAATTTGTTCACAGCTCTTTAAGCTAAGACATATATCTATTTTATTATAATTTTCTTATCTTTTTTTAAGTTGTAAAAATAACTTGGAATGTATATCCGTTTTAAAGAAATTAAATTTGTAAATTGTTGTAAGCTTAGGCACAATCAGGGGCGAAAAATTAAAATTCGAAACTGACAGATTCACATTTACTAAAACTATGAAATGAACTATGTGTTCTGAGCAAGTGTATGACACCATTTTTAAAAAATCTATAGCAATACCATATTCTTCGAGACTATGATATATAAAATGACATTGAAGAAATTGAAAATGCTTATTCTGAAGAAAAGGAAACTTTCAGAAGATAGATTTGGAAGGCCTGTATTGTCTAATAGATCTATTCCTCTTTTTCCAAATGGCTGAATAATGATCATCAGGAATCAGTCACAAGGGAGCCCATGTAGGCTCAATGTCTAACAATTTGTTTCCTGGAAGGGAGAACTTCCCATTGCTGGCAATATTCAGTGCCTAATCATCAGGGAAAGAGCAAAGATTTTCAAACTAGACTTCCGGAGTTAGAGTATTTGGTTCAAATCCCAGTTCTACTACTGAGGTTGTGAGCTTAAGCACTAGGAATAACAAAAGTACCTACCTCTTTAGGTTGTTGAGGATTAAATGAGATAAGACATTAAAAGCACTTAACACAATTGGCTTTTCATATATAGCATAATAAGAGATCAGTAAATTTAAGGTATTATTATTTCATATATATATAAACTCCTTCTGTCTAGAAGGCATTTATAAACTACTATACATTAAACAATGAGGTACCACCTAAAGTATAAAGACAAATGAGGCAGTTCCTGCTTTTGAGGAGCTTATTGTTCTAAAATTAAATGAAATGCTAAGTCATTTCAATATGGCCTGATACGTGCTAACCGGGGATTGTGGGAACACGGAAAGGCAGGCACTGGACTCACGAGAATTTCTAAGTAGGCTTGCTCTGTAGCTGCTAGAATGTCATCCAAAGGATTCACAGCTCTTAGTTGCTTTCTTTCTATGTGCCCTAGATTTTGATTGGAATTGGCTGTTTCCAAATTATCTAGGTTGACAATTTCTACAGATGGCTAATTTCATCATTATTTTGTTTTTACTTCATATGAGTAAGTGAAGTTAGAAAGTAGCCTTATGCTCAATAATGGCTTCAAATTTTCTGCAAAAAATATCTTTAGAAATGAGGTTGAAAGGTAGGAGTAGAACATTTATCTGAAAGCTATATTTGTATAGCAAACACATCAATTTTTAAATTATGATGTCTTTTTTTATTGAAATGGGTTTGGGAGAAGTGATAATAGGGATCAAAAACCCCACAAGCCATTCTCTGGTGCCACCACTGCTGGGTTTATAATATAAAACACAACTTAATAATTTTTTGTATTTCTTGAAATATCACTTTATTCAAGCTGAGATCAAAAAAACTGTAATTTTAACAAAACTACCCACAGTGCCCACAATTTGTCATTAACATGATAAAGTATTATCTCTGCTTCAAGAACCATCTCCACTGTTTCCTTTTTTCAAGATCTTTGCATTCTTCAAATACCCATCAAATACCATGTCCTCTGATTCTCATTTATTAATGGGTCTCTTCTTTTATGAAATATCATTTTTATGTTCTAACACAATTTTTAATATAGTTGTTTTGTAGTTTTCTTGTTTTTTTCTGAATCTTACTAATCTATGCATCATTCACAACCTCTAAAATTGTACTTCGTCCTCAGTAAGGGATCCATAAACACTTCCTAACTAGTGAAATTAAATAGCCATTGCTTATCTCAGTTTAATGGTAAAGAGGGAAAGAAGTAGCGATAGCAAATATTAATAATTTTAATGTAATTCTAGCTTTAAAAACCCTCACAATATAATTTGATCTCAAATAATGTGGTTCATAAAAATGACTAGGTTTATATTTCTATGAAATTCCATTGTTATGTGATTGCTAAATTGCAACTCAGTAGCCAAAATCCTGTGTTTCAATTTTGCCCTTTGACAAAGCTTTATAAAATGTTGTGGATCATAGAAAATAAAAGGGCATTATCAAAATCTTTGCGCTAACAAATAAAAGCAGCTCACTGGCATATACTTTTGAACTAACATTTCATTATATTAAAAAGGTTCCCAGGTCATTCTAACATACATTAGAGATGATCATTCCTTTTCTTAAAGAATTGATATCTCCTAAAAATTAAGTTATATGCAAATTTTAAATTTAGAAAATTAATAGAAAAAATAAGTAAAATAAAGATGTCTAAATCATTTAAGAATTGCTTTGCAACAAACTGTTTAAAAGCCTATTGCCCCCCAAAAAATTTTCCCATTTTGACATTTGAACAATTAGTTGGCTACTGTAATTCCTACAGAGGATACCTATAACTGTTATGGCAAATTTGTGATGAGTTTTAGAAGCTTCAAGACTTTAGCTGGCCTAAGGACAAAGGGTCAGTATGTTAGAATGGAAGTTTATTAATAAAGTTATTTGCTCTAAGATAGTAGCTACACTATTGTTTCTTGATTTCACCCTGCCTTCTCCATGGTACTTTCTCTATTTTATATTCTCATTTTATTGTAGTTTAGTAATATTTACCTGAAGTAGCATTTACGTAAGTGGATTACATGAAACAATAGTTTGATGATATGTCCACAATAAAATGAAATCATTGTCACACAAGCCCTAGAAAACATTACATAATGCATTGTCCTCCTTAGAAATTTATATATTAGAGTATTATGCATATTTGAATACACATCATGATATTAAAAATTTTGACAAATCGTAAAGAAACTCATTTAACTTGGTTAACCATCATTTTTCAAATTTATATGACTTTCGCCATGTAACTCTTACTAGAAATAATAAAATATAATACAATATATATAAAATATATAATATATACAGTAATATGCACCACTGGCCACATTCAATACTTCACCTGAATTATATCAGTTAATCATCACAACAACTCTAGGAAGTATGTACTATCCAAGTTTGCAGATGACGAAATCAAAGATTTTCAAAATTAAGAATATACTGAAGTTGACAAAACTGGAAAGATGTGGGACTGGTCTGGTTCAAGGGTCCGTTCTTCTAGCCACTGTGCTCTTTTGTCTCAATGTAATTGCATGCTTTGATAAATATATTTCAGATTTGAGGGGAAAGGAGAGTGGTAGACCTGTTAGCTTTTAAAATTATGTCATTGATTTTGAAAAATATTATTTGAAGAAAAAGCATGATAGGAAATAAAAAATGAGACACAAAAGAACCGGAAAGTGTTTTGATTTATCCTGATGCATGACTCTCTGGGCTATATCAACTCTCTTTAGTAAGATTTTCACCTTTATTCATATCTGTTTAAATATCTGCTTCACTAATCTTTTTCTTTTATGAATCTCTGCCTTATGATTTTGATATCTTATTTACAATTGAGATTTACAAAATGCTGAGTAATGTTTCAGTTGAAGGTCAAACTTAGTCTTCTTTCACACTTCTACTTGATAATTATCATTTCCATGAGATTCATTTATAGTTAATAGAGCTCAACAATTAAAAAGAGAAACTAAATAATAACATGGTAATTAATTTACATAACAAATTATTGGATTTTAAAAAGACTTAGGAATTCAGTTAACTTTAGTAAACTCTTACTTTGTGTTGGATATTATACCAGACAGGGATAAAAATTAAAGTAAGATGTGGATTCAGTCTTTATGAACAAGAAATTTAGTTGGAAGAAACAGTCATATAATAAATGAAATTCTGTATTAATGCAGAAATTAATATTTCTGCATTAGAATACAGAAAGTGATAAACAAAATGAATGAAGTATGTGTAAAGAATTAGGAGACCATAGCAAAGAAACTATCTCTCTTTGATTTTTGGGTGATGAGTGAGTCAGTGAAAGTGAAGAAGGTAATGGAAGACTGTGATTCCAGCAGGGGGAACAGCACTCACCGATTGCAGATGTGAGAAACAGTCGTGTGAGTGTGTGTGTGTCTGTGTGTGTGTGTGTGTGTGTTCATGTGTTTGGATGGTAAACACCTCATGGTTGTTAAGGCAGTTAATGATGAAATGTAAACTATGCAATAGCACCACAAGAGGCTGGATAGGTAGATACAGATCAAACCACATGAGTCTACTATATTGTGCCAAGAGATTTGTGAAATCCACTGAATAATTTTCAGCAGAGAACTAACATGGGTAGACTTCCATTTTGGATAGACTATGATGGCTTTGATCTAGGCAATAGATTTTCATGAAACATAATTGGTGATAAGACCAAACTCGACTTTATTGTGATTATCAAGGTGAGAGATGATGAGGGACTGAATAAGAAAAGAGAAAGATGAGCAAATCAATTCATGCAGAACTTAGGAGATAAAACTGGATGACAGAGGGTTGCATTTGATGTGTGTGCCCAGAGGATATTATGAACTGAAGGTTGTACACCCCACAAAACTAAAATGTTGAAGCCTAACCTCCAGTGTGATGGATTTTGGAGGTGGGTGCTTTGGGAGGCATTAGGTCTAGATGAGGTCACGAGGATATTCTCCCATGATGGGATTAGTATCCTTATAGGAAAAGGAAGAGAGACCAGAGCTCGTGCTCTCTCTCTCTCTCTCTCTCTCTCTCTCTCTTTCTTTGCTATGTGAGAACACAATTAATAGACACTATCTGCAAGCCAGGAACAGGGACCCCACCAGGAACCTAACTGCAGGCATCTTGATCTTGGACTTCTTAGTCTCTAGAACTGTGAGAAATAAATGTCTACAGTTCCAGCCACTCAGACTATGACTTTTTGTCTCAGCAGTTCGAGCTAAGACAGAGGGTAAGAGTAGAAGCTGTCAAGTTTGACTCTCCCATTTCTGGGTTGTGTGAAGGACTAAATATTGGAGGCATTAAACTAAAATGGAAAAAAGCAGAAAGAAGATTATGTCTGAAAGAAAGACAAGGAGTTTCATTTTGAGCATACTGAATTTGATGCAGGGGTGTCATATGAGCAATTTCACATACAAAGGAAGTGAAAGATACATGACAAAAAGGAGGAAAAGAAGCAAAAGGTACTGTAAGATATAAGCATGTGTAGATGCACCTCAAATACCCCCAAACAGCTTTCCTTCTCTATGCTTCACATACAGTAAGATAAAATGTAAATTAGCTTTTAGCTAATTAAAAAGTAAGCAAGTATTTTTACATACTCAGCCTCTTCTTCTTGTGAACTTTTCCTTTCCTTGGTGGTGCTTTACTTTCCTAAAGATGAGTTATTTTGGAAAAGCCTTTATGGATGCAAGTAAGAAACTAGTTAAAGAATTCTATGCTGGCTTCTCAACAGCAGCTGGGAAACTAGGGAGAAAAATCATCTGAAGAGAAAACTTCTAATAAGTTTTCAGTGTGTATGAGTCAGAACTATTCCTATTGCCAGAGTTTTAAACCCAACTCATTCTAATTTAAGAAAAAAATAAGAATTAATTGGCTCATATGACCAAAAATATCCAAGGATAACTAGCTTCAGGTATTGCTTGATCCAGGGTATACAACAATATCAAGATTCAAATACTATTCCCTTCCTTGCTCTACTTTTTCCTTAAAAATCTTATTCTCATCCCAATTTTCACTACTTTGGGGGTCCTTAGCAGCTCCCTCTTTGTATCATCTTAAGTTTCCTATTAGAAAAAATGTCTTTATTTTGAGTTCCAAACAAAAATTCCAGAATCGAGTCTCCTTGGCCAGGTTTGGGGCATATGTTTATCCATAACCATTGTGTCCAATGGGGATGAGATGTGCTGATAGGCTCAGCCTGAATCATTTGCCCACAGCAAATGCTGGCAGAAAGAAAGGAGGATAGACTTCAGCGTCATTGAAATAGAAAGAGCTCTCCACCAGAAGGTCAGATTCTGATTCAAGAAGGAATAATGGATACTGGAATGGCAGAATCAACAGCTATCCACTACAGAGCCTCACAGCAAAAATAACCAGGTTGGAGGACAGAGCATGTGTGCCCGTGTGTTGTGTTTATTTGTATGCAGGTCTGTGTGCCCACCTACAATGAGAAAAGTCCATTACATGCCATTTCCCTTCCCGTCTGTTTCATTTGAGAGATTCCTCCCTCACCTGCACCAGAATAATAAACCTGAAGAAGACAGACGATCCTCACAGCATCCCTGACTCCCAATAATCGTACTAGCTCCTGAGAAGCAATCCCTAGGTAACCTCAATCCTGTCCTTCCCTTTCAAATGTTCTAATACCCCACTCTGGAGCTACATATTCAAAGCAAATATGTAGCCCTATTCAATTTAGCATCAGGGAAACGTTAAGTAACTCCTTTGTCTACTCTCACTCCACAAACGTTTGGCATATCACAAGGAAATGTACAAATGATAGTGCATCAGAAGTGTGGTTAAAGGGGTCAGGGACCACATAATATGAGCGTAATACAAAATTTAGAAACTTTTTACTGCTACTTCCTTTCCTTCATAAAGTCAACACACCCATATATCCACTCCCTCCTTCATTTCCTTGCTGTCTGCTTCTTCCTCCCTTAAATAAACACAAAAACAGTTATTAATCATGCACAATTCAGTGTGAATGGCTTTCAAGCTGGTAGTCTGGTATTCTGTCCTCTATAAACTCCTGGGGGTGGGAGGGATTATAGAGCTGAACTCTGTCCAGAACTAAAAAGACAATAGTAATTTTTACAATATTTTAGTGCGAGCACGTCAGTTAAATTACATGCCAGATGTATTCTGACTGTCTACTTTAAATTTATAAAATTTAAAGTTTATGAAATTATTTCTTTTGTTAAATATCAAAATTCTAAACAATTTAATTTTAGGCAATATCTTACAAGGACGAAAGTGACGTAATAATTCAGAAAACACATGGCACATACTGGGCACTCGGTGAAGATGTGTTTCTAAATAATTGTGTCGTATAATTAGAGTAAACATAGAAAATAGAAAGATGATTTATTTGATCTGTTTTATCTGCTCTTTGTCTACCACCCAGGGCAGTGTCTGACACATAGTAGGTCTTGCAGGATTGTTTATTGAATGATTCAATGAAAGAGAATTCCACGTGTATACTAAATGGACACAGACACTGTAAGTAGAATAACTATTGCAAAAGTCCTTTACAAGAAAACAAACCAAAAAACAAAAAGGGAAGGAAAAAAAACATCACCACACTGAGCTTCAGCTACAGCAATCTCAATTAATAATCAAGCTTCTATAATACTAGAGTGAAAATTTTTGAGAGAAAAAGTGGATTGCTTCCTGAGAGCTTCTGTAATGCTAATAGAATCTTTAGACTCTATTGTTGCACTGATGATTCACTGGTAAAAAGCAAGCACACTTTTTTTGGCCTTCATTATCAGCCCATTTCTGGCCTGATTTGCTTCAGATGATTTAGACTCTGCCGCATCTGAACTGTGACTTTCCATATCAGAAAAGGGAATGAAAGATGAACAAAAGAAAAAAAACAGGGAGGGGGAAGTAAGATGAAGAAGATGAAAAAAAACTTGAAATCTAAAATTTAAACAAAAAACAATTCTAACTTCCTGCCCATTCTATGCTTAAGGTTGAAATTTTCAGTATTTCCAGGACTTCTCCCCACTCTTTACCCTCCCCAAAACTTTTATTATTTTGCATCTAAAGGACATTGCTTTACGGTGTGTGAAGCAAAACCAGTTTTGTTTTGCTTTTCTTTTTCAAGCTGTCTTCAGTCAATACCGGCAGAGTCAGGGAATTCAACAATTCAACAATACTCCTTTTGGCATTCTTCACTGCAGCCGTTCATTGTGGCAACAGCTAACATTTGTCTGTTTAAGCCGTAAGCACATCTCTTGGCCATTACCAGACAACTTCGATAATTTTTGAATAATTTTAAATCACTCTAGTGCCCAGGAAGACCAGAGAGAAAGCGCAGGCCAAGCGTCCATTTCACCGGTATAGCTGCTACTTTTGCAACTGCCAGTGAACATAAATGAAGTTCTGAAAGTCCTGTGGTCAATATGTGAATTTGGAAGCAGCCACAAAAGTGCATCATTATTCAAAAAAAAAAAAAAGTACTCAAAGTTACTTTACTTTATGTAATATCCAATGATATGACCAGCTACATACACAGTTTATTTATATACGCTTCAAGTATCTATGCGTGAGGTTTTATGTGTGAGATTTACACTCAAACACAGGTAATCATCATTTTCAAAACTAGCAATGAGGAATAGAATAGAGATCCTGAATGAACATAAATATTATTACACAAGAGGTGAAAATGGATACTTTATGTTGATTTGTATTGATGTCATATTTTTTATGGTTTCTCTTTTGAGAAAGCTAAATCTGTGACACTATGCACAAAATGATAAGACTATAGTCTGGTTGGCCCTGTCTTACTGGTTTTTATGTGGATAGCTATAATCAGTTGCTATGTTAATGCAATAAAAATTTTTAAAATTCTTTAACACAATACCTCTGAGTAGGCTAAACAAAAGTTTACACTAAATTCCCTGTTTGAAAACATTTATACCCGTTGCTCCATTTCTGAATGAGTCCTGTCTTCTTCTCCTTTTTCCTTGAATATCTAGCCTAGCTATACAAATCTACACTGCATGTGGAGTATTTGTTGTGCAAAAGCTTACTGACCATGTTGGAACAATGACATCAACCTATCCATGAATCTTCCTTCCATGAAGAGAAAATCCAAAAAATCTCTCTATAAAAATATGAATTTTAAGAGGAATCGTACTTACTCTTAAATGATCAAAAACTGAGAGTAGACTACATTTAAAAAATCCATCAGAAAGCCACGATTTCCTTTAATGCACTGATTTTATGAATTAAACCTTCTTTTCCTGGTCCTTCTGAACATTAACATTTTTGATTGCTGGTGAGTAAATATAAGCATTTTAATGGGTTTTCTTTTAAAATGATTCTTAAGAATCTTTCTAGAGCTTCTTTGGGTTATCTACAGTCATAAAAATGAAATCATCATAACTGCAAACAACAAAATTGCACTGTACCATCTGCAAAAGAAAATTAGTCTATGAAGGAAGACCTACCATGAAACATTCATTGATACTTCTGCTCACGTCAGCCCAAAAGGAATTGTAATACTATGTTTCCTTGGTCGTCTTCACAGATAACGAAATATGGAGTTTATGGCAAGTTTATGATGTGGAGGACACTAATAAATTTCATATGAAAAATACATGATGCCTTTATGATTTGTATCTGTAAAACTTTTTTTTTTACTTTGAGTTATTCTTTAGGCAATTTCTGAGATCTCTATCTGAATTCAAAAGATGGGTGGTAAGCTTAAAAATGAATACAAACCCACAAAATGAATAACAGCCAGCTGGGGTTGTTATGCACAAATTCTGTAAATACATGTTGGCAAGGACTAGTCAAGTACAATTAAGGGAAACAACTAACTAACACAAGAATCATGAGTTAGCAGTGTAGTACTGAAATTAAAATGTAAATGTAATCCTGAAATATATAAATGAGCACCAAAGAATGTAAGAAATAAGAGGTCACCTTCTTATTCATATTGCAGCAAAGAAGAGGAAAGTGGAAAATGTGCTCATTGATTGGAAGAATCCCAGGAATTATAACAGGACAAGTGAAATTTTAATATTCATTCAGGCCACCATTCATTCTCCCAGCTCTAACCTTGAGGAAAGTTGCCATTTAGAGTCACGGAAAGAAGAGCCCTTATTATCTCCTAAAACTGAATTTTTAAGCTCCACAAAGCATATTAAGAGAGAGGGAGTACATTATTTATATTGACTCCTGTCTCAAGGAAGCTGGATGGATTAACTAAAGCATCTTTGGCAAATGTGTTTTCGTTTTATACTAGACCTAAATGACCCTCCGCTGTTGACAATGCACACCTGGGATCTCAGGTCTTCCTCTGACTGGACAAGTGATCATGGACACATCATTATACATTCTTCCTCCATAAACTGAAAAAATAAGAGATGTGTACTTGCCTAAGAGAACTGCAGTACGAGTCAAAGGCAAAGCCCTCGTCTCGATTCTTATCTAGGCCCTGGGGCCCTACAAGCTGTAGAGCCATGGGCCAGTTATTTAAACTTCTCTGTGCCTCAGTTTCCTCATCGGTAAAGTGAGACTAATACTACTACTTATCTCATAGGGTTTTTTTCAGAATTAAAAGAGTTTATTTAGGTAAAGAGTTTAGTGCCTGCTATATATAGTAAGTGCTATCTAAGCATTTGATTTTATTATTATAAATATGATGTTGAAAATACTGACAGAGCTCTTCCTCATACACAACATAAAAAAAATCTCTTATACTGCAGTTTCATACATATTCTTGATGGTGGCAAAAGAGCTTGAAGAAAATGATTCAGCTGAGCAGACTGACAACGATCTCCCAAAAGCTAAGGCAATCATGAAACGTTTCCCAACATTCTACTACCCAAAGCTGTCAATTTATTGTATTACGGTGCCCCGTAATGATGGTGGTCATTATGTTTTATTAAAAACTGCATTATATCACTTTTCAAAGAATATGCAAAAAGCAGTTATTGACAAGAATATATATACACAGCTTTGGAATAAATGTTTACTTCAAAACTATTTCCACATCTTTCCTAATAAAATCAAGAAAGCTGGCTGGAAAAATAAGTAAATAGATAAATAATTAGAGATAATAGATGGCAGAAAATTCTGAATTGATGTCCATTTTAATCTTAATGGTTACTCAGTAGTTTGTACAGAAGATCAAGGAAAAAAATATTTATCCACAAATTAACTTTTAATGGCTCAAGCAGCAATCATCTTGCAAGAAAAGAAATTCATTAAAGAAAAAACAGGCCAAGTGATTTTAAGGAAGCTTGCAATCATTTTCTACTGTAAAACAGGAAAATTGAAAATCAACAGGCTGTTTAGATTTACAAAAGAAAACAATTGCACATGAATATTTTCATACATATTTACAAAATTATGTGCATTCACTCATGCACACAACACAGAATTTTCGCGTAAGAAGTATAAAATACGAAATGTCAGAGTTCATTTAATCCATCGGTATATGTATGTATAACCAGGAGGATCACTTTATTTCTCTTCTAATGAGGACACTACAGCAGGAAATATGACAATTTCTAACACAGCATATTCATACATCTGATCAGAGACTACCTTACAAGAAAGACAAGCTTTCATTATTTTTGAGTTCAAGGTAAAACTCAGTGACCTATGAAGTTAAGAAATGACTGGATTCTGTTGTTCTGGAGCCATGGATCTGGTTCAATTACTGTGATTCCATAAGGCACAAAGTATATATTTTTTTTAAAGTGTACACTTTAGACATCTTCCGTAATCATATAATTGTTTTGACCATAATAATCAAGTCATTGAAAAAGATGAATTTTATGTTTAAAAGACTTGACTATAACATGTAATGAACTAATTATGCCAGTTAACTCAAAATAATCTACCCTTGAGTGGTAAATTATAAGATGAATTATCAAAATAAATAATTTGGTTTTGATAGTGTGGAAAAGCTACATATAAAGGGCAGGTACATCATTTTGAGAGTTGCAAATACTAAATTTTGGAAAGATATATTTTCCATTATTCTAGGAACTGTATTTCAAGTGGTAATAATCTTATAATTTTAAATTACACTAAATTTATTATGTGATGCTTAGGTTCATTATTTGGCAAGGTAGAATAGCAACAGCTAGGGGCCAGGAGATTCAAAGTTTGCTCAGACTGTCAGTAACTCTGTCAGTATCACTTCAAACAAATCCTTTCACATTCCAAGGCCCTCAGTTGATTCCTGAAAAAAAAAAAATTGGTGCCTAAACAAAAGATCTAGATTCTAAGATCTGGTTTCTGAGACAAGACAGAAAAGACGAGATATTAGCTTCTGAGTTTCTAACTCTCAGATTTGTTCTCATATTCCACACTGCCCAAAAGGCATTTCAATTCATGGGGACGATGGTTTATAAAATTTGAGACTGGGAAAAAGAACATAAAAAAATCAGAAGACTGATTTATTCCAGCCACGTCACACAGATACATGTGTGCCCCCCATCTCCAAAGCAGAAGTTACTTAGGCGTATGACCATATGTCATAATGTAATCCTCTCAAAAATGGGGACCACTACCAAGATTTTCTTCAAGCTGAAACTCATTGATGGTGGTCCGAAGCCATTTCCAGCCAAGAGGAAAATTGACTCAAAAGAAAACAACCACCTCTACGCAGACACACACATACCCCAAGCCTCAGATGAGTCCCCGCTGCTCTTCCATTGTTATATTGCTCCAAATTCACCCCAATTTTGGTAACCAGATTCCGATTTATATAAAAAACAGTAGGTAATTCTTAAGAAAGTTGGAAACCTTTACATCTCTTTATTTCTGGATAATTCTTGGTGTAGAATAAATTGTCCTCACCATTGGTGTTTAAGGGAGAAATTGGAGTTGGCCTTTGCAATGCTGGGATTCAGTGTTCTCAGGAGCTTATGTCCAACTGTTCCCAAATGTATACTTTAAAATGCATATTTCAAATGTGAGCACCAAACATTATTACAAAACAGGATCTTATTATTCTCCACGTCTCGGGGGCAACCAGAAAGGGAACAAAGGGCAGAATGTAGAAGTCCATGGATATTTTTGTCATTTAATACATACAAAATGTATTTACTGGTATGAATGAGTTATTACGTCCCTTTATCTTTCAGGCTTATCTGAAGTCCTTATTATATAAATAGATTTGAATATTCTTCATGTATCTTTGGATATTTTGTACATAAAATAAGTTGGAGTGAGGTTCTAATATCTTCTCTACTGAAAACAAGTCATTTCACATACACTGCAACACTTAGCACCGTGTTCCCTCCTCATCCATATTCTCCTAACTAGATATCTGCATTAAATGCCAACAATATTTTTGAAAGCCAAAAATTATTTGTGGAATTAATAATCTGAAAAATCACTCTCATCCAGCCTTAAATTGGCCTTTTGTCTCATTTGGTAATGTTATTCATTACTCATCAACCTTATGAATTCACATAGAGAGAGGCAGCATTATTAGTTTTTGAAATACAAGGGCAACTTAATTCCTTCAATAAATGGGTTTAAAAAATAATGGGGGATGGGAAATTTTGCTGAGCTGCTATGAAGTTCTCATTAAGAAGCTAATGCTTGCTCTAGAATGCATTAGTTTATTATTTTCTAAGCACGTGTTTGCTTCTTTTTGTAGACAAGGTTTAGAGTCAAACACTCCGTAATTGACTACTTATGAATGTTTTCTATTGAATCGTTGACATTGGTGGTGTGTCACAGCTTGAGAGAGTGATCCACAAAACTCCTGTGCCACCACTGCAAGATCATAGGAATATTTGCCATTCATGTCTGTGCTTAGAATGGTATTTGATGAACACAAAGTCTATAAAGATTGTCGGATACATTTACTATTCAGAATCAAACTGAAGATTTTTTTTACAATTTTATCCAATACTCTGAGGGAAATTTATTTTTACATTTAACAGAGTTGAATGTATTGTATATGTTATTTTCCAGATATAGTAAATGCTATGTCTGCTTTTTTATTTCTTAAAAAAGAAAGAAAGAAAACAGCTTTCATCTTAGAACCTTGGTTATGTTACATTTCTAACACAAAGCAAAATATTCTGAAGGAGATACTCATCCTTGATTCTAAAACCAATAGAAAAGGGATTTTTCAGAGGTAATAAAGTATACCCAATGAAGTGGGCTTCTTTTTAAAAATAAAGTTATTTTCCAGGCACACTGTCCCTATTTTCCATGTAAACAATGCACACGTTTTTCAAGACCAGCTGTAGAATCATAGGATATTAGAGTGAAAAACATCTTGAAGATTCTCTATTCTAACCACATCTTCTGACATAGCATGGTTGAGAATCATCTGTGGCCATGAAAAAAGCTTTTCTCTACACTAATAACTGAACTGTATGGGGAACGAGCAAGCTAAAGTTATTTAGAACAATTAAGATTGTACCATGGTGTTTAGCAATTTTGGACTGTATGACATCATCACCAACCTAATGGCGCGTTTCTCTGTTAGACCCCTACAAACTTAGCTGCTGCAGATAATTTCATCAATTTTCTGCTCTAGAACACAGATTAAGACTGGTCAGTACCATGGCAAGAGAAATACAAAATAAGGGCTAAAATCCCAAGTTTGGCAAAGAATTATTTTAGTTGAAGAATTTTGAAAGTACTGACTATCAAATAACTCTTGTTACATAGGAAGAGGCGATCACTGCTCACCCAACACCTGAACAAGAACTGTCCTTAGACATTTTGAAACCAATGAATTGGGACTAGTGAATGTCAAATTTGGGGGCAAATATGGAAAAGTGAATGGTGGCACTGTCAAAAATCTAAAGCTCATACCTCTAAAACCACCATGACAAACTTTCTGGAAGGTTCTTCTCCCTCTCACCTTCATCATGTGCACCTCATTCAGGCTGTAGTTTGCCCTCTGTAACTGCCTTTTCCCTTTAAAATTGTCTTTGATCTTTCCATTTTGGAAAAAAGTATGTCAGGAAGTGGGCAGGGCAGGAGTCAGGAAGTGTAAGGGGAGAGAGGGGCACTGGTGTGATGATGGAGAGAACATATCACATTATTTTTGACCCCAATTCATTTAGAGCCATCAGGAAATCCATCTGTATTTTACCCATTCTTTCTCGGTCTTTTGCTTGTGTGTATTTTATTTTTTTAAGTTATAGTTAAAATTGTATATACTTATCGTGTATGACATGATGCTTTGATCTATGTGTACATTGTCCAATGGCTAAATCAAACAAATTAACATATGTATTACTCACATACTTATCAAAGTTTTGTGGTAAGAACACTTAAAATCTCCTCTCTTAGCAATTTTTAAGTGTATTATATATTGTTGTCAACTGTAGTCAGCATGATATACAATAGAACGCTTGAACTTCTTATTCTTGTCTAGATGAAATTTCGTGCCCCTCACCAATGTCTCCCCAATAAATCCCACCCCATTTTATTTCGTAATTTGATTTTATTGACATGTTCTAACTCAATCATTACTGTACATCAGACTGATGACTTCTGGCAAGAGTCTTGGTAAACATTATTAGTGGAGCCATTATAAATACCTTAAACTAAAATGAAACAAAATACAGTAATGTCTACTTGGGTGGTAGGGATTTCCTTATTGCTATTCATAAAGCTATCTTTGGAAACTTTTGCTGATGAACTTGCCTAGAGAGGTGTCTTAAAAGCTTTCATTAATTGGCTCATCTGTGAGGTCTCTACTATTGATGACATATGCTTATTACTTGAGTTTGGAAGTGGCTGTACTGATGTATTCCTACTAGCTCAATTTGGTTTAGATTTCATATTCTCACATCATCAGCTCCATTTGACTCTCTTTTCATCTGTCTTACCACTATCCCTAGCTGTCTCTCTCCCTTCATTCCAGCCTTCCGTTAAGCATCTTATTCTAAACGTCAGATGGCAAATTATTTTTTTCCATTTCTATAGCTAAATAGATTGAGTCTCATCCGCACTGTAAATCTGGGAAGAAATTAAGAATGTGCCTGCCTTGGCAAAATGAATATAAAGCTATCTCTGATTCTTACTTCCTCCCATGGACAGACTAAAGTAGAAGGCAGTTCCCAACTGTGGTCATTTATCAACCCCTTAACAGATATATGATATGTTACTTTGAACAATTCATCAGGAAATGGATCAGAACATGCAAACACTGTACTTGCAAACAATTACTAGTGATACCCAAGTATGTTCTTGGCATACCATTTTTACATCCCCTTGGTGGGAACAGTTAGAATCCATTAATAGGCACTGTTAGTATTTTAATGCATTCTTGTTTTCTTTTCTTACAATATTTGCATGGAGAGGCATTTGGGGAACAACAGAAAGTATGAACTTACTGTACTAATGGAACATGCTTTGGGTCTAATTAGTATTCACAGTATTAAAATCAATGACTAGCTATAGCGATGTTATAGAGAATATGGAAATACATGCAGCCCTTTTTTGGAAGGACGCTAATCTAATCACCTGCTGACCTCAGAGCAATGCTAACCTTTGAGATGATTGTAAAGCCCGTGTCCCTTCACCACACGCCTCAGCATGCCCATGGAACTGTCAGCATTAACACTAATGCCCCGCCTCCCCCCACTCTGCTTTTCATCACCTAAAGCTCTCAGCCAGAAAGTGGTGACAGAGGCTGCTGGTGTTGTATGTCAACAGATTATCAGGATGGTAAGTAATATTCCCTTGCTAGGAACCTTTTTAAATCCCTGCATTGGTAATCCTAAAGCTCTGTTGATTTTTGTTACTTGCTGATAAGGCTTTTAATGGCCAAAGCAGATATATTTTTAGATCTTTTGTCACCATGGGTCCCCTGTCACTCACTGAGGTTGAAATCAGCAGGCTATTAGTTTGCCCAATGTATAATCTCAAGCAAGTCCAATGAAACATGGGCGTGCAGTGAGTAGGCCTCCTGATTGTGGAATTTACTTTTGATTTTTATTCATAGAGCACTGTCATTTCTGCCTTTAAAACTAAAGTGAAAACATCTGTCTGCAGCTGTGTTGGAAATCTCTTAAGGAAAACATATTTTTATTAAAATGATAGATTCATATATGATATAGCTGTTTGCTTAACACATCAAAATATATTTCAACTGTTTTAAAATTACTGATTCATTCTTTTTGCCCTCTAAGATAGGTAATTATAATCTCTTTTCAAGTTAAATTGCAGTACTTCTTTAAAATAAAAGGTAACAAATTGTCAAATAAAGAAACTATATGAACTATATGAGAGTAAAACAATCTTCAGCACACCAAGAGATATTGGGCCAATGTCCGTTAAAGATACTAGTTGGAAACAATCCCTTGGTTACCAGTGAAATGTTCTTTAACTGGAAGTTTCTTATTAATGGAAATAAATTCCTGAGGGTAATCTCTCACTTGTAACTGTGCCCATGCAGGATAATATAACAAGAGCAGAAGGAAGCGTGAAAGAGGAGTTTAAAGGGACTTCACTAAAATAGTTTACCGGGGAAGGAGCAACCATACACACACCAAGGCAGAGTAAGGAAACATGCAGAAGGCAGTCCGACAGACAAAGGAAATACACCATGAACTTGAACTAGGAAATGAACACATGGCAAAGCTCAGTCCCGTGAGAGAGAAGAAGACCTTCTGTTAAGTGCTTAATGTCATGCTTTTCTTAAAAAGTATTTTTAAACTTTAAATTACAAAATATCAAACTGTAAAAAAGAGTGGAGCGACACTATTATGTCTAAAGTCCTCAATGGCCCGCTTTGGAGGAAATTTTAAAGATAGGCTCACCACAGAATGGCGGGCGACATTGTGGGCAGGATGTGGTAGAGACAAAGAGGTCATTGGGTTAAAACGTAGTCAGAAAACTTCACATAAAGAATACTGTGTTAATGTGAGGCAAGATGAGGTTTTAGAATAAATAACTCAATTGGATGAAAGAGGCTTTTAAATAGAAAGTACGAATGTGATTCGAAGACATTGAAATGTGATAAGGATGATACACTAAAATTCCCCAGAAAAATAAGCTAGATATAGCTTAAAACAGATCATCATCCATCCAGTTGTACATTTTCTCTTGGTCATAAAAATATATACTCCCTTTCACTAAATCGTAACTTTAATACTTTCTCCTACAAAACCTGCTTTAGCAATGGGCAGCTACCTCACTTTCAAGAACCACAACTAGTCCATTTCACCAAAAGGTAAAGAGATACAAAGAGTGAAAAATATTGTATTAACCTTGACACCTAGAAATGTGTGGGGCACACGGTGTGTATTCAGTGGATAAGGGAGTTGCTAAATGAATGAAAGCAGGGTAGTTACAGTGGTGGGAGACGGTGAGAACAGTCAGATATGATCACCAGGAGCCTGTTCACTCCACTTCACATTCATTTTCAGAGGAATGAAACAATATATACATTTGGGATGCTACACAAACAGTACATTTTCCTCCTTAAGCATTTGCCTCTGAAGCCCAGCAGTAGGAATTTCCTACTGATGATTTTTATCCTGAAGGACTCTATTGTGGCTTCTGTCATTTTCAAAATAATAAAATTTTGGCCAGGTGCGGTGACTCACACCTATAATCCTAGCACTCTGGGAGGCCGAGGCAGGTGGATCCTTTGAGCTCAGGAGTTCGAGACCAGCCTGAGCAAGAGCGAGACCCCGTCTCTACTAAAAAATAAAAAGAAATTAGCCAGACAACTAAAAATATATAGGAAAAATTAGCTGGGCATGGTGGTGCATGCCTGTAGTCCCAGCTACTGGGGACGCTGAGGCAGGAGGATCACCTGAGCCTAGGAGTCTGAGGTTGCTGTGAGCTAGGCTGACGCCATGGCATTCTAGCCCCGGCAAGAGAGTGAGACTCTGTCTCCAAAAAAAAAAAATAATAATAATAATAAAATTTCACTTATTAATGATTCTAATACTGTCAAAGCTAAAATTCATTTTTGTGTTTATTCTTTCTGACCCTCTCTCAGTTATTTTATAAAGAAGGTTATGATTACAGAGAAAAACTCTTTTTAACAGCTATATGCTATTGTCTCCTATCTCCTTTTATATTCCTCAGTATTTCCTGTGTTACTATTACCAGAAGGGCAATAGTTACAAAAAAAAAAAAAAATACTAAAGAAGTGACCAGGGAGGTAGGGGACAAAATATAACATATTAAACGTGTTATTTTCACATAACATTTTTATATATCTATCTTTATAAATAATCCAGTATGTATATAATGACCACTTTATATCTGTATGCTCTATGAAATATATGCAAATATAATGCAAAAACATGCCATTGAAATACTTGAAATCTAATTATAAGACAAAGCATATGCACATGGAATAACATAAGAATGGATTTTTCTAGAAAATAATGTAAATAAATTGATTAACATGGGCAAGGGCTTTCCATTCAAGAGAACAGTATGTATGAACTAAATCACTATCATAGATTTAGAGGTAGAAGCAGATTGATCTAACATTGCTCTAGGCCCAAAGAATATTTCTGAATAAGATTTTTCAGTGCATTAAATTTAACCAGATTGAATATTTTGAGTCCCATCCCACTGAACAACTTTAAATGAAGGATTTGCTTTTTAATGAGGCATTTGCATTTAATCATAAATTTGGAATGCAACATCTTTAACTTAGTTATTTCTACTGGAATAGGTTCTTTCAGGGTATTATGCTTATCCTATAGTAAAGACACAGATTCCTCAAAATATATTTCAAGTGTAAAAAATGAGAGGAATACTTATTTATAGAGAAACCTGGAAAATATAGTACTTACAATAGCAAACTAAGAGTTGTATAATAAAAATTTCAGAACTGTTAGCACAAAACCATTTACAGCAGCTCCTGAGGGCTATTTTTAAAAGAAAGACAGAAACAGAAATTTTAGAAAAGTGATTCACAAGACAGAAGCTATTGATAGAGAAAAGCTGAAGTACTGAGGAACAGATGAGTCAGAGGCAAATTTAGGAGGAGAACATCAAAGAATGTTTTAAAAATTCATCATTTCAGGGGAACTATAATCCACTCTAGCTAGAACAAGTGAAAAGAGTAGGAAAAGAAAGTATATTTACACAGAATTAGACTTAAATTAGCAAGTATCCTTAATAATTTTAAAAACTGCCCACCTCTTCTTTTTTTAATAATAGCTTTATAGAGATGTAATTTACATAAGTAACATTTTTGCCCTTTTAAATTGTATAATCTAGTGGTTCTTCATAGATTTACAGAGTTATGCAACCATCACCATTATTCGATTTTAGAATATTTTTATCATCTCCAAAAGAAATCCCCCTATCCAATAGCAGTTACTCCTCATTTTCTCTCAATTCCCAATGCCCCAGTCCTAGGCAACCACTAATCTACTTTCAATCCCTGTGGAGTTCCATATTCTGGATATTCTGTGTAAATGGAATCACAAAGTATATAGTCTTTTGTGACTGGCCTTTTCTTTCATTTAATATGTTGTCAAGGTTCATCCATGTTGTAGGCGTGTATCATTACTTTTTTACTAAATAACATTCCATTGTATAGATACACCACATTTTGTTTTTCTTTCATCAATTGATGGACATTTCAGTTGTTCCTACATTTTTACTGTTAGAATGCTGCTATAAACATTTGTGTACATGTTTTCATGTGGATATGTTTTTATTTCTCTTGGATATATACCTAGGAGTGGAATTTCTCTACCTCCTAAATAAAAAGTAAAGAAGTATCACTACCTTATATTTTAACTAAAACAAAAATCAAAACAAAAGGAAACTTCAGATTTGGTTTCCAGTTAATACAAAGTCCCCTCGATATTTTAGCTTTATAATGTTCAATTAAAATTCATGTTTTGAATTATTAGTATAATGTCAGGTGCTACAGGAGGCTTGGGTTTTCAGAAATATATTGGATTATTTGCTTATCACATTATATTTATAAATCAGAAAATTAAAACAATTTTTTAAAAATTTTCAACAATAAGATTTAAAGCAAAAAGTGATAGAAATTAGCTCAATTAAAAATATAATCAAATTATCAAAATTTAATCAATTTCTTTTCCTTAAAATGGTGACCATATTGATAATGTTTTTAATGAAAATGTATTTAATGATGAAACTCTTCAATTAACATTGCAACAAATTTAGAATGGTGTAATAGTATGTCATGTCATAGTCATACCTGATATTTGTTCTATAACAACTATATCAAACCCTGAGTAGATGCAATCTGAGGCTTCCAGTGGTCTCAAAGCAAGATGTATGAGGAAAAATGTGTTTCACATTGTTGTGGATGTTCTTAGATCAAAATCTGTCAAAACTCAATATTTTTAAGTGATGTGCAGGTTCAAATATGAAATGATTGTTTATTCAGCTTGTGCAATACCTGAACAAAAAGAATCAGCCAGTCAAGCTTAAGTTCAATATTATTTAGTTGTTTCTGACTGTGGTACCAGAATGACTCACTAGTTAGAATTGTAAATTACTCTGGAGCACTTTTGAAGAACATTACAAATTTTTTGTTTGTTTTGTTTCTGACAAAAAGTTTAAATGGGTTCCTAGTTTCGTTTTATTTCCTGGATTCCAGGCAGGCTCACTGGTTGATTTCACCCTGTCTGTAGAAGGCACTAGGAGGGTTCAGACTTTTGGGACTTCTACCTGGAGTAGCCAGAGCTTCAAATATGACTTGACTCTTAACTTACAAAGTGTCTGGTGCTTCTCATCTTTAAATTCCTTTACCTGTTTTGCTCTTTTTATCAGCAGTTTTCAACTTTGGTTTCCCATTGTAATTGTTAGATAGACAACAAGGGATTCCGGGTCTCCTAGGGACAAAAGTGGCTGCCATTACAGTTCAACCCCCCAAATGGGCTTTCAGAAAGGCTCATGACAGATCCACATGTGCAGTAAGACTCAGGTCATATAACTCCTGACTGTCTATCAAAATGATTCCATGATGATGTCTAAACCATGGAGAGGTCCCAATCCAGACACTGTAAAACAAGAGCCAGACCATAACCAAGATCTCTTTTTTGCTATGACAACAGGTCCGGTGGTCATCTGTGGTACATGTATCTTGCTCTGTAAACCTATATCTTGCTCTGGCTCTATAGTCCTATCTGTCTCTCCTCAATAAACCTCATTTTCGCGATTATCTTGCTTTCGGTGTGTCTGGTCATTCTTTGGCCAAGAGCACACCAAGAACTGACATCTCAGACTGCGATCCGACAGAATCACCTAGGAAGCTGTAACAATATGAATGCCTGAGTCTCACCTAAAAAGATGATTCTTTTTTTTTTTTTTTTTAATTTTTTTTTTATTTATTTCAGCATATTATGAGGGTACAGATGTTTCTGTTACATATGTTGCCCTTGCCCCCACCTCCCTCCCCAAGTCCGAGTTTCAATTATGTCCATCATTTGGGTGGTGCACATT
>CAUYSK010124543.1:0-26312 GCA_963575035.1 Avahi laniger | reverse complement strand
GAATGTTTGTACCCTCACAATACCTTGGAATAATAATAAAAAAAAAAAATCAAAAAACCAAAAAAAAAAAAAAAGATGTGTGTATAATTGTATAGTACTTTTTAATTAGCATTACTCTTATTCAAATTTATGTTGCTAACTTCACTTTTCTCTTTTTCCTTCACTGTTTCTAATTCATATTATGTGTTTATATTTTCTGAATCCTTCAAAAATTAGGAGAATTGTATTTTAGGAAATTCAAATAAAGCAGAATAATTTGATAAGAAATAGACAAATACAAAAGATATCTTGGTTGAGTGTGGTGTCTCATACCTGTAATCCCAGAACTTTGAGAGACCAAGGCAGCAGGATTGCTTGAGCCCAGAAGTTTGAGACCAGCCTGGGCAAAATAGCCAGACCCCATCTCTACAAAAATTTGAAAAACAATTAGCCAGAAGTGGTGGCACATGCCTGTAGTCCCGACTACCAGGGGGACTGAGGTGGGAGGATCTCCTGAGTCCAGAAGTTTGAGGTTGCAGTGAACTATGATGATGTCACTGCACTCTAGCCTGGGCAACAGAGCAAGACCGTCTCCAAAAAAAAAAAAAAACGAATAAGAAGAAAAAGAAAAGAAACTTTCCTTTTTAGCCTTCCCATGACCTTATCTATTGTAAGGCCTATAATTGGCTATGGGGTTGGGTTCATTAGACAAGATTACTGCTGCAGCTCCTAGCAGCTTTAAGGGTTTTTTTTGTTGTAGGTATGAAGTGCTATGAAGGAAAGAGTTCTGAGAATATTAGATATTATTAGTAAAATTGCCAAGATTAATTTAAAATTTCTGAATAACCTTGAATCTGACCAAACTTCATACTACACAGCTTATTACTTGAAGAAACGAGACACTGATTAGACAGATTAAGTTAATAAGCCCACCCCTAGATCAACTGCTGTGGGAAGAATCAGGCCTATTCACTTAGTCCTGCGTTACTGTCTACCCGGGACAGAGTCTTAATGGAAAATGAGAAGAAATTAACTGACAAACTTGGGTCAAGCAGGGACCCACTCTGCATCTGGGGAGGGGACAATCCCACTCAGTGCTCACTGGCCACTGAGCAGGGTGAGGGGTCAGAGCGGAACAGATTCAGGAACACAATCTGCATGGCTGCTACTTAAATCAAGGCCGAGGTTATTAGCCCTATGTTATAGAATAAGACTCCGAGGCACGAATCTCACAGTGAATGTCAATGTCAGATTTTCAGACTAGGTTTTCTCATCCCAGGTCCACTGCTCATGTCCCTATTTTCTACTCTCTTATAACATGGTAAGTAAAATAATCTAACCTTTTAATGAAGGCAGGTTTGGAAAGATGGAAAAAGGAGTGATAATGAGATGAATAGACTCTTCAAAAAATAATATACCATCAAAGAGGAAACCACCTAGAAAGAGAAACTCTTGAGTTGGATTTTTTTAAGAGAATATTTGACTAGTATGTGAATTTGTCTTGTTCAGGACCTTCAATTACTCAAGAGACAGCAACTCGGTGGTAGATTGCAAAATCTGTGCCACGAGAGCACTTCTGCGGATTCACTATCCCACTGTGACTCTTTTCCAGAACAGCTCAGACTAAAACAAAGAAAACAAATTCCCATGAAAACCTAACTAAAAGGTCACAGAAAGGAGAGGCAGAACTCATTAATTTTTTTCAGGGCCTGAGGGTTCATTCTCTAAAATCTGTGCCACATTGGCACGTGCAGTTTGCATGAAAATTTTCTTTTGTATCAAAGCACATCCACTCCAGGCTGCAATACCCTGATGCCTGGCTGCCCTTTGGCTCCGTGCCCTGGGGTTAGCTGAAGCAACCGTGTAAACTCAGGAACACATTTTGTGTGTGTGTGTGAATTATCTATGGTAGACCAACCTCATGACAGAGTTTACTCCTTAAATAAACTTAAAGTAGTTATTTCCTATGTGAAGTCTGTACAAATGAGTTGAAACAGTAACACCCACATTAGTTGGTAAATTCCGTTATTTCCAGTGACCACTCCATTTAAATTGCAGATATGGGGCTGCTATTTTCTAAAGAAAAAAAAGTAGAAAATAAAAATATAATAAATAATAATTCCTGATTTTTATCTCTAAATTCAGGAGTTGATGTAAGACAGAAAAGTTTGAAGGTATACATATCCTGGCTGAAATCAGTCTTTTTACCCTGTACTCTATCAAGAAATATGATAAGATATTGGAGATGAGGAAAAGAATTAGAAATTAAGGAATATTCACTACTGCCTATGTTCTACTCCTTATTGGAAATTTGCTTAAGTTTGGGAAGGAGAGTAGACAGAACTTGTGGCAATCTTTCTAGGACATAGGATAGGGTGGAGAGCAAGAAGCAGATATTTTCTGTATTTTTTTTTTTTTGCAAGCAATCTTTATGGTTAAGAATAATTTCTTGATATGTAAATAGTCATGTGCTTCTAATAATCTCTACAAGGTATGCATATATTACTATAGTAATATATTTGTGTTTTATATAATGCACACAAAATCATCAAATTAAAATGGATGTGAAAAAGATAAAATAAAAACATGTTTAGGAAATATTATTCTCGTCGATTTATTGCTGGTGTTAAAAATTTTATTAAAATTGTTTGATGCTTATAGTGTGATTAAATATATATAACTGTCATGATCTTGATTTAAAACTTTATGCTAGAATGATTTGCAGGTCTGGTTCTAAGTTCTAATTATCGAGACACTGTTTATTGTTTTAATGAGTGTCATGACTGGAAAAGTCAAGTGGTAAGAATTCATAGATCTGAATGAAAGAAATGCATATAACCTGCATCTGAAAAATCCTGAAACTCTTATTTCAATCTACTCACTAATTAGGCTAATATTTTGTTGAAATAAGCTAGTAGCTTTTGAGCTTTCTCGATGCTTATCAGTTGTTCTTTCCTGTTAAAAAGTGTTATATTTTCATTTTCACATTTTTATAAACTACGTTCAATACTAGTCACAGCAATTCATTTGGTAGACCTGTAATCAGATTAGAGAGAATTCTAGGTTTTCAAAGTGTACTTACATGAGAATTTTTATAGATGGTACTCTTTATTTTCAGAAACTAATTTATCTAAAGATAGACTTGTTTGCAATGTTGCTTTTCAAAATGTTTGCCCATTTTCCCCTAATGTTAATGTCTTACAAAACCATGGTATATTTGTCAAAATTGCAAAGTTAACATTGATATAATACTATTAACTAAACTGCAAATTTTACATACATGCCATGTATTCTTTTCACTAATGTCCTTTTTCTGTTCCAGGATCCAATCCATGAGATCACATTGCACTTAGTTGTCATGCCATCTTAGTCTCCTTTGATCTGTGACAGTTTCTCCATTTCTTATTTTTTTTATGATCTTGACAGTTTTGAAGAGTAACAATCAGTTGTTTTGTAGAATGTTCCTTGATTTGAGTTTGTCTAATGGTTTCTCATGAGTTTTGAGAATAATACCATGGAGGTGAGTTGTCTTTCTCATCATATTATGGTCCATAATACCAACATCACATCAGTGGTAGTTAACCTTGATTGATCACTTGGTTAAGATGGTATTTGAGACATTTTTTCACTGTATCATTACTTTCCACCTCCCCTTCCTCCCTTTACTTTTGGAAGATAGTCATTAAACACAGTCACACTCAAAGGAGAGGAACATACCTCATTTCAAATATAAGAAAGCCTGGGATGGTATTCTGAGGTTTTGTGAGAGCTTCACAAAGTTCCTTGGGTTCTCAAGCAGGCCATTGTTACAGGAAATGGTTAGAGAAAATGTGCCAGCAAGCCCTCATGGAGGCCTTGTAAAGGTTGTGGGGAACATATCCTAGGCTATACCTTAGTCCTTCCCTTCTGGAGATGGTGAAAGGACATAGCTGAAATACCAGTGGACTGACAATGACATAGAGAGCCAACGGAAAGCCAAAGTTAGACCACAGGTGTCCCAGATAGCACTACATTACCCTGCATGCAGCCCGACAAGGTAATTTAAAAATAGAAGGTGAAAAAAAAAAAAAAAAACCAGAGGAAGACACAGATAATACTCTTACATTCAATTGAAGTTCTGAAATGGCATCGTCTCAAAATTGCTTCAGGTTGAAAGAGACTCATTGGAGATAGAATTTTAATGCTAAATAGGCCTATGTTGTGAGCCTATAATGAATGAGAAATCACTGGGTTAGGCCACAAGAACTCAGAATTCAGTAGATCGAATTTTCTATTATTATGCAGTAATGGGAGGTCATGTTAGACTTAAGTTGAATTGCATAAAAATAAAGAAAATAAGAATTTTTAATATTGGAATTGTTACTTACAGATTTGTTTTTCCCATGCAAATTTGACACCATCAACACAGGACATAAACCTGAAGTCTATCAGTGTAAGTCTGTATGTTTGATAAGCAATTGGTACAAGATATTACAACTATACTTTATGATTAAGTTAAACAAAATATACTTTCAATTTGTTTATGATCTGGGAAGACATTTTATAATGATATTTCATAAGACCCCATGGGATTACATGTTCATAAATAAGTGAGAGTATTTAATATTGATGAATTTAAGTGTTGGAGTCAGAGAGACTAAGGATTCAATTATGGTTTTACTATTCACTAACCCTGAAACACTGCTGAATTTACTTAAACTCTTTGAGCCTCATTTTACTCATTTCTTAAATGGAGATAAGGATGTCTGCTTCATGGAATTATTATGAGAATTAAATGTGACCACATGTGGGGAACACCAAGTACGTGTAACCCATTTAATAAGTAATCAATAAATCAGAGCTAGCTGTCACTCATTATTATTCTGAGTATCTATTTTAAATCCTGAAATTATAAGAAATTAAAACCAAATTAGTGAAACCTAGCCATGAACTGATACAGCAAAGGATAAATAGTATAAATAATAAGAAAAACAATTCATGGGGTATTGAGAAAGAAGAGGTCAATTGAGGCACAGAATTTCCATCAGGAAAATTCACTTCAAAAACGAAGACATTATTGTAAGAAGAAAACTGAGTGTAGATTGACTGAGTTGATAGTTTGTACAGATACCCAGGGCTGCTCTCTTGAGGAGTAATCAACATTCAAATATAGGACAGTCCTTTATTTCATAGCTAAGGCAATTAGAATTTATTTTACCTTACATATTTTAATTTATAAGTCCTAATTAACATTGTTTTACAAATATAATGAGATACTGTATGCCAAATACAAATTCGTATAAGTGCTTGTGAGATTTTGAACATTTTATTTCTCATGGCTGACCAAGCATAAAGGATTAGTAGAAGTAAATTTTTCAAAAGATGTTTAGCTATTAAATGAAACATACACTTTTCCGATCTTTATTATTATTGCCAGATAAAGAGTTGTCATTTCTACAAGAATACTGGAAGGTAGTTCATTTCTCTTTATGCTTAGGGTTATAGACTTTTAAATTTGTAGGTCTATTTCAGGCCTCATTTAGCTATTAAGAAATTTATACTATTTCTTTCACTTTCCTAATGGCAGAGATACTGCAATATAAATTAAGAAGGAAATAATAAGGAAAAAAAATCCTTAAGTTTTCATTACAGTTATGCTTTTCTTTCATCAAAGGACCTCAGAAATTCCCCTGCTGTATGAATATTGCCAGATAGTTAATTTCTCTGCCCAAACAGGGTACACAGATGTGCTGACATAACAATACCCAATGTTTCAAGATCCTTAAGGATATTAATAAAAAGCTGTTTCTAATGGGAACCTCAGATTATTTTTCCCCTGGAAAGATTACAGATCAGTATTTGTTATCTCAAAATATTAAGGTAATTAGTGCTGGGTGAATTAAAAAAAAATGCAACGTCCACACTGGTCCAGATAAATATTGAAGTTTGGAGGATGCTTACTTGAACTTTATCAAAACTGTGGAAATTCTGGTGTTTGCAAATTTGAACAGCAAGTCTTGGAGGGGAAAGGGCTATCTTGCAAGATTTCGAGAGCATGATGTTGCTGGTTGAACTGAAAATACTACATGCATGATCTTTCCCTGCTTTCTCAGCATTCTCTGGATCTGCTTAAAAAGAAATAAAAAAGTCCAGAAATGCAGAGATGTTAAAAAAGCAAAAAGTGAGTTTTCAAAACCTTCATAAATTAGTTTTGTAGGGTTTTTTTTTTTTTTTTGAGTTTTACCTAACTTTCTATTGGTCTTTATTTCTAGGAAATGATAGTGAACCAGTAACTTGCAGTGGCTCATCAGTCCTGCTCCTCCCTCCACTCTACCTCCCATTCTTTCCTCCATTACAAGCTTGGAGCCCCCTTGGAAGTCGACGAGAACTCCGTGCTTGCATCAGCTCAGGGGGGATCTGGAGCAAGGTGAGAAACAGGCCTGGAGACTGCAATGGCAGATTGAGCAGATTGTGCAGAATCACCTCACATGCTGTTGTATCCCCTTATGTCACATTTTTCTGGTGCAGACAAGAAATCAGCTAAGGGCAGAGTGACGGAAAGCTGGTGTAGCAAATGGTCTTCTTGCTGGTTTTAACAAAACAGCCACCCTAGTGGAGAGCTGCCTCTTCTTGCATTCTGCTTCCACTGTCCTGAGTCCATTTCTGAATCCCAGCCAACTCCCAGCTGGTAGTACACTACAATGCTGTCATGTCATCAACCCAGTCAAGATGTTCCAGCGTTTGTGTGTGTTTTTTTTTAAACTTGCCAACTTGGCTGTTTCCCCATAAATTGCATGGAATAATAATTTTTTTAAAAAAGCTTAGCTTCTATTTACCCCTGGGTGAGCAGGTTTTTGGAGATTGCTCAGTAAACAGAATTCAGGTCAAAATTAGTGACAATGAGCAGGCACTTATATTTAGATCTTCAATGACTCATATTTGAATATTAAAATTCTGATATAAAGTAGAATAGTCGGAAGCTTTTACTATAAAGAGCTTATATCCCAAGAGTAAACTTTAATATTTCTCAAGTAAGTTATATTTCTTCACTGCACAGTAACACCACTTTTTGACAGTTTACATTTTGTGTGTGTGTGTATATGTGTGTGTGTGTATGTGTTTCTTTTATATAATAAAAGCTCTTCTGGCAAAAGATAAAAACATTATCTAAAAAGTAATGGATAAAAAAGTGACCCGAAGAAGAAGATATCAATAGTTTTCTGCCCAACAATACCTAAGTCGAGATGGTTTATTTCAGAGAAGCTTGAGTTTGTTAAAAGGAAACAAAAAAGCATTTGTGGATATTTTAAATAATTTGAACATATGGCCCAAGCAGAAGCAGAAAAGGCACTTTTTAACATGATGTCAGATCACATCAGATTATGTTGATTTATACTGCATAATGTGGTATGTTGCAGATTTTTAATAAATGGGCTTTCTTCATCACCTCAAGTAGGGAAGATTTTGGGGGTGCATATTTGGTGATGCCCTTTGGGATGCCCATTTCAAGATCCTAACAGAGATTTTTCATATTTTACTTCTTCCATCGGGTAAGGCAGCAAACAGATATAATAAAAATGAAGTTTTAGCAGAAAAAAAAAATGCTTCTTTTTTATTTTATTGTCTTGCAACAATGGGGGAAAATAAAGTTTCTTTATCCAGGTCAGGAGCAGAAGTTTGGCATTAAGAAATGAGCAATTATTTGATGCAGGAGTTGTAATGGAAGGTGGGAGAAGCTACGGAAGGGAAGGGGGCGGGGAAAGCAGGAGCGGCGCCATGCGGCAGTCCTGAGCTCAATGCCCTGTGTACTGTGGTACTGAGCCAGGGTCCTGATGTTCCACATTCCCTTCTTATGCTAAATCACAGAGAGAAACTGCTCAGATTTTTGAAATAATCTTTCATTGGTAATATCCAAACTGTGTTTCTAAGAAAAAAAACAAAAACTTTCCAAATCTATGTTTTTTTCCAAAGAGAAATAGAAACATAAATAGGTTAAAGAGTCAATCTAAGATTTTGCTGGAATCTATTTGGAAAATGAAGACCATTGTTCCAACTTTATTTATAGATTATCATTCAAATCATCAGCTATGTTAAATTAAATGAGTATCTTTGAAGTATTAGTCACATAAATATACTTAGAGAAATTAATTAAAACAAATTAAACAGTGATGCACCGTTTACCTAGACGATTGTCATGAGACAGTGTAAAAATATGAAAAGAAACACAAGAAAAGCACAAAACACTTGAAAGAATATCAAGCCAGTAATGCACAGGAATTATTTGGCTGGTGAATTTCGTGTGCCAATAAGCGAGAAGACGCGATGGTGGGGCCAGGTTTGTCTGTTAAACAGTATTTTCAATACCTGACACGAAAATAAGCCAGAAATATTTACTGAATAAATGAATAAATGTATTCTACGTTGTCTACAAAAGGGAAAATAACAGAAGATTTTATTCTTTTTAAGAATGCAAAGCAGGAAAGAAAATCCATTACTATTTTCATTTAGTATATATAGTGCACTTATTCTAGCAGGGCCTCAGCTAATTGCTTTACATGGATTGTTTAATTTTATTCTAATTAATATCTCCATTTTGATTTTAAAAAATTAAAGGGAGATTTTAGAGTTGGTAAGTAATTCATCTAAAGTTAATAGCTAGTAAATGGTGAAACTAAGGCAGTAAGAAAGAACTCTAAGTCATCACACTGTATTGTCCAAGAGCTTTCAAGGAGTCAGCAAAACTTTTATAGCAGTAAAGTATTAATTGTTTCAGATCACGTAGATATATAAAAAGTGGAAATCTTTGATGGCGTAGATTTCAGAGGTGGAGAGAAATGTGAAAGAATCAAACAGTGAAATAGCTAGCTACATTAAATATGATTTACTTTGAGATGGTGTAAGTAAAGGCACTGAAGCACAGGAGGCTCTCATGATCCAAGTTCTAATCTATATTATATTGGCAACAAAGAGAAAGTCATCATGGTGTGGTGATATGATGCCAAGAGAATTAACAAAAGATGAATAAAGTAAATTCACCAAAGAAATTGACTTAATATTAGAACAAAAAATATGACGTGGAAAGGGAAGAAGGGAGAGCCAGTAGCCAGATATTTTGCTAAGGTTTAACTAATTTCTACCTGTTTTTCAGGCAAGTGTTTCTGCCACAGGTCCAACTTATCCTGAGAAAAGAAACGGTTAATTGAGATATCACATATGATTAGTTTGGGCTATGAGAAACAGACATCCAAAGCAGTGACTTGAGAAAGAATGTTATTTCTCCCTCAATAAAAGTTCCGAGTAGATGGTCTAGAGCTGATGTGGTGACTTTGCTCCGCAATGGCCGGGAGTACCAGGATCCCTCTACCTTGTTGTACTCTTCCTCCTGTCTAAAGGCCAATTCCTAATTCCAAAAGACTGGTCCTTTCCAGCTATATCATTCACATGCCAACCAACAGGAAGAAAGAATGCATGATGAAGAAAGGCCAATTATACATTCCAGCTGTATTTTGGGGAAATTAAACAAGAGAAACACAAAACACTTTTCCTTACATCTCAATGGCTAGAACTTAGTCACATGGCCTGGGGTATTGGGCGGTTATGAAATGTAATGGTTTTTCAGAGTAGTCAGCTAAAAACAGCCAACTTCGTAAACATTACTATGGGAAAAGGGAAAAGTAGATATTGAAAGATTATTAGTAGTCTCTACCAGAGGTAGTTTTTATTTACAAAATGACATTTCTTCTTTTTTTACTCATTTTGTTTCAAAATTAACTTAAAGCTCATTTCTTGCAGAGATACCGCCCAGGCATAGAAAACGTGGGGAACCTACTGTTGTTTCTGATATTTGCTGAGGATGGTAAGAATTCTTTGCCTATATGGGCACATTTTGCCTCAGAAGTACCAAAAAATCATGCTATAAATGACATTTACCATAGAGGCCCACAAAGTCATGTGGATTAATTTATATTTTTCTTATGCATGATCTTTGTATTACTTGTTTGTGAGTTCAGCAATATACTAAATAACAACAGTCTGAAACTCAGATTGAGTTGTTTCTTAAAACATTATTATTTGAGTTTTGGCCTAGCCCATCATCTTTTCCCAAACCTACATTTTTTTTCCCCACCATCCATTTTGATGAAGAGCACAACCTAGCTGCCTGAGGTCATGCTTTCTTTCTTATTCTTTCATTCAACACATTCAAATACTATTGACCAGACTCATTCTTTACTGGACTCTCTCTGGGTCAGGCTGATATTATAAAACCTTCTCCAATTAATGTGTATCTATTCCTTTACCACCCTAGCCTCAGTTCTGCTCTATCTTGACAAAACCCCTCTTTTCTCCTTCTTGGGAAGCTAAGAAATTCTACCTTTATTATCTTCTATGTAGGGCTATTACTACAGAAATTTCAGAAAAATAAGTAGCCAATATGTTTAACTTTGAGGTTCAAAAGCATAGATGGCAGTGATAATGCAGGAAAGGATCCCTGAATATAAATCATGTTTTTTGAAGCATCAAATATCTATCTATGTCCTGGCCTAAGCAATATATGCAGAAGGATAGCAATAGTTTACACACTATAAAGCTTATTTAATCCAGGCAAGGAAGGAGGAAGGTCAAAGACAAGAGCAATAGCATTAGCCACTAGTATGTGGTCTCTTCAAGCACACTCAGTACTCCTCCTGGAGTCAAACCCACAGGGTACTAAAACTCCTTAAAAGATTTGGAGATCCATAGAACACAAGGCTCCTTTGAATCCTCACCTTGTTGTAACCTAGTGAACAAAAACTTTTGAGTTCTTTCCCACCATTTTGATTGTCAAAGAGTAAAACAGAAGGAGTGGTCATGTCAAGGCTATACAGATAAGCCCTGAGACAAAGCCTGAAATAATCCAGTGTTCCAGGTGAGTGCAAAATTTTATCTTCCCTTCTGAGAACATTACAGAATTAGCTGAAAGCACAGTCGAAGAGGCTTTTTGGTTGCACAAGGTACCTGCTGCTATTTGATTGGACTGTGCTACTGTAAAACACAAAGCAAATATATCAACAAATGCCAGTGGAGATAAATGCAGAAAAATTAGAGACCATTGCTCCTTACTTCATCACCTGGTAGCTTTGGGAGCTCAATAAAGGCACAGAGTAGGACAGCTACAGTTGAGTCTGGAAGAAAATACTGGCATAGGAGAAGAAAGTGGTTCTTAGCCAGTGGGGTCCCTGTTGTTCTTTTCGCTAAATGACTTGCCTTTATGTAAGCACCAACTCCAGCTACTCCAAAATGCAGGTAGAAAGCCCAAACCTGGGGTTGAGAGAAGGGTCAGTTTATACTACCAACCTAAAAAGTTAGTGAAGATATAAGTTATATTTAACAAATCTAAAAATTATGTATACAAGGGGACTTCAAAAAGTTCGTGGAAAATGCATATATGAAAAAACTATGCATGAAGCACAAAGATTTTTTGCACCCAATAAACTTATTAAAACATGTGTGAATAGGATATAGTTTGAGACACTAAGAAGGATAAAACATCAGTTTGAAAAGAGCCCCTATCAGAGTGATGTGAATTCTGCTAAAATTGAAACAAGAAAAAACAATGAATTTATGGTAAAGCTTGGGTAGAAAAATGGTGAAATTATTGATGCTTTATAAAAAGTTTATGGGGACAATGCTCCAAAGAAATAAATAGTTTACAAGTGGACAACTCATTTTAAGATGAGATGAGATGACGTTGAAGATAAAACCTGCGGGAACAGATCATCCACATCAATTTATCAGAAAAAAAAATCATCTTTTTAGTGGCCTGACTGAAGAAGACCGATGATTAGCAGCACAAGCAATAGCCAATATGATAGACATGTCAATTGGTTCAGCTTGCACAATTCTGGCTGAAAAATTAAAGTTGAGCTAACTTTCTACTCAGTGGATGTCAAAACTGTTGGGCCCTGATCAGCTGCAGACAAGAGCAGAGCTTTCAATAGAAATTTTTAAACAAGTAGAATCAAGATCCTGAAGCATTTTTCAAAGAATTGTAATAGGAGATGAAACATGGTTTTACCAGTACAATCCTGAAAATGAAGCACACCAATGCAACAGCTACCGAGAAGTGGAAGAGGTCCATTCTCAGCAAAAATGAACTGGTCAAGAATAAAGGTCATGGTCACAGTATTTTGGGATGCTCAAGGCCTTTTCCTTGTTGAATTTCTGGAGGGCCAAAGAACAATGGCATCTGCTTGTTATGGGAGTGTTTTGAGAAAGATAGTGAAAGCTTTAGCAGAAAAACATCTGGGAAAGCTTCACCAGAATGTCCTTCTCCACCACAACCTGCTCATTCTTCTCATAAAACAAGTGCAATTTTATGAGAGTTTTCATGGGAAATCATTAGGCATTCACCTCACAGTCCTGATATGGCTCCGTCTGAGTTCTGTTTGTTTCCTAACTTTAAAAAATCTTTAAAATCTTTAAATGACTCCCATTTTTCTTCAGTTAATAATGTAAAGAAAAAAAAGACTACATTGACACGGCTAAATTCCTAGGAGCCTCAGTTCCTTAGGGTTGAACTAAATGACTAGTGTCATTGCTTACTAAAGTGTTTGGTCCTTGAGGGAGTTTATATTGAGAAATAAAGTTTATAGTTTTATTTTTTATCTTTTAATTCTAGTTTTCCACACTTTTTGAAATCCCCTCTCATATATCAATGTATGTATTATAATCAGGTTTGTTAAATAAGCATTTACTACCAATCCGTTTTTCTTTATATTTATTACTTCTATTCTAAACCACATCATAATCATCATTTCTTACTGGGAACACAGGAGCATAGCTCATGGAATTTCCCCAGTGCCTAAGTAAAACATGCCTCTTCACAGGTTACCAAGAAGGAAGGACTGAGGATATATCTTTTAATTTCTCTGCTGTGAATTCCAGCCTGCACTGAGTGATGCCATTGACATTACCTAAATCTTCTGCAATTGAGTCCCTATTTTTTTGCTCAATACACTTGTTTTGGCTGCAATTAGCATGTTGTATATAACGAATGTTTACTTGGTTGTTTTTTTTCTGTAGAAGCTCTTTGGGATGAAGGGGTATGCTTTACTGAATTAATCCCAGTACCTGATATACAGCATATGATCCATTTTCATGAAATGAATAAATGAATGGAATAAAACTGCTATATTCTCTTTGAACTTTGAATTTTAATAAAATTTTTGAATAATTATCATAGTTAAGCCAAAAAAAGAGAAGGGTGGGAAAAGAAAAGCTATGGCTGAAATTTAGAAGAAAGGGTGGGGTGATTATAGTAGGGTTACAGAAAAAAACTTCATAAATCTATACTTGGTACTTAGTAGCAACATTAGAGAAAAAAATGAAACTGGAAAATATATCTAAATAAGTTTGAATTTTAAATTCTACATGTTGCTTAAAAGATTAGATTCTCATAATATTTCAAATGCTTCATTTTAAAGAAAAGTTTGAACTTTTGCTTTTGCTCCACAGTCTCTGAGTAGGAGTTTAAAAATGGTAATTCAAGAAAAATTTTTCCTAGCCAAATTCATAGCCTAAAAGCAGATCAGAAAAACAAAGCAAAACAAAATAGCAGACATTTAGCTAACTCATACAACACTTCTCCAAAGAGTAACATATTTCGTCCCAATTTAAAAAAGTAATTAGAAAAGATCTGCGTACCATTTGTTAAAAAGATATTAAAAACATGATTGTTAAAAATGGCCTCCAATGAATCAGGCCTCCCTTGGGCCATACCTCTGTGCCATGTCTTTGCTCTCCTGCCATCAAAAGGTAAATGTATTTTCCCATTTTGATTTGTACTGGCCTTGTGACTTTCTTTTACCAACACAGGGTAGGGAGTGCTGTTCTATGGCAGCAGTCCCCAACGTTATCAGCACCAGGAACTAGTTTCATGGCAGACAATTTTTTTGCAGAAGGGGCAGAGAGTGGGAGAGTGGGAGGCAGGCAGAGCTCAAACAGTGATGCCAGCCATGGGGAGCGGCTGTAATCACAAATGAAACTTTGCTACTCTCCCCCCGCTCACCTCCTCCTGTGCACCTGCCCCTTCCTAAGTTTCATGGAAGACAATTTTTCCACAGACAGGGTACTGAGGGTGAAGGGGTATGGGTGGGAAGGGTGGAGCTCTGTGGCCGGGTCTCTCGCAGGCCACTGACTGCAGCGGTCCAGGGCCTGGGAGTTGGGGACCACCATTCTAGGATTTCTGAGATAAAAATTTCAGAGGTTTTCAGTTTCTGCTTTCATGCAGGGGAACCACAGCCACCACGGAAAGGATCTTGGCTATCCTCTACGGAGAGAGGCCAGGTGGAGAGAAAGACTCTGGGAGATAAGAAGCCAAGTGGAGAAAGAGTTCCAGTGAAGGAGAACAAAAGAGCCAGATAGATGAGAAAGCCCAGCCAAAACCAGGAAAAAAAATAACCCAGATAGGATAGCCAGACAACATCCATTTTGTGCCTGCAAAACTCAGGTGGCAGACACGTGAGTAAAGTCATCTTGAATCCTCTAGCCTTAGTCATGTCAGCCCTGCCAATACCACAGTGGAATAGAGAAGAGCTGAGCTCTATGAGTCCTGACCACCTTCCTGTCCAAATAATTATAAGCAAAAATGGCTATTATAAGCTGTCGGGTGGTGCGGTGGTTTGTTATGAAGGAATAAGTAACCAATACAGGATGTCAATGGACTATGATAGTCTTATATACTTTCCTGAAATGGGTGTGGGTTGGTGGCACACCAATGATTATATTTGCTATAGGGATTAACTACAGGTGTTCTGTAACTTTTGTTTTTTTTAGTATAAATAATTATTATATGATTTTGTACGAAAGTTGATATCTTGTGTGATGTATGCACATAATATCTCTTAATGTTGCATCAGTAATATATTGCCTTATAAAATTGTCTTATACATAAAAGGGAACAAAATGATTTCACTTTATTTAAATAAATCATTTCTAAAATGTTGTATATAGTAATATATCAAACTAAAATATATAAATAGCATTAGAAGAATATTAATGAAGTGGACATGCAGGTGCACTACTTATATTAAGGAATATATTTGCTGTTGATTTTCTTGCATACAGATTTTGTTACCTTACTTTAAATGACATATCCAATTTTCATCATGGAAGCCAAAATTATTTAAAAAGTTGTGAATGTCATATCAACCACAAAAACAAATGCCCCAACTAAGTTAATTTAGCTCATTAGTGTTATCTGCCTCATCAGTAGAAATAAATTGAAAAAACAGTTTGAATCAAAACAAAGAGTAATATCCAGATATGTATTACCCTTTCTAGAGTCATTGTAATTTCTAAAGGACTGTGTAATGGATTTTAGTCTTTGAAGATATTAATATAATGGTAAACTACTTTCAGAAAAAATAGCTCTGAGAGTATAGAGGAAAGAAAATCAAATGAGAAAAATCAAATGTTTTTCATTGTGTTTGTTTTGTGTTTTATTATATTTGAGCATTGATTATTTCATGTTTCAGTTCACTATTTTGGCTTATTCTCCACAAGTGAAGAGTGAAGTGTGAAATGGTGTTTTACTCAGGATTATCACTTAGATTTAATCGACCTTGTTAAACATCACACTATAAATCAGATGATCTTCCATGTTTCCATTTTACCACAAATGTGTCAGAGATAATCTCTGATTTTTATTAAGTCAGTTTAATTTAAAATCATAAGAAGATACAGAAGATCTTATGAAAATGTTTTATAAAAGCTGATTTTAAAAGGGTTCATTTTCTATAAAAAATGTTTATAGATCTTTAATAGATAGTCTCCAGAGAATCATAATTTATCTTGAGTCTATTACTTTTTATACTTTCAGGCATTATGGTGTCATTTTCATTCAATGTAAATTTTTGAGGGAGAAGTAATCATAGCTGAAGTCTGAAAAATCATCCAGTTGTTACAATTAAGTTGATTGCCAATCTTTATTTTTCATATAAGAAGAATAAAATTTGCCACTTTGTGAATAATTTGGCAATAATGAATGACACTCAACTTAGCATACATAGTTATAATGTTCACATATGCTTTTTATCTCCACAACATATCTAACCTCTATTTTGCCACGTATTTTATGAACAACAAAATTTAAACAATTCTCAACCCTAATCAAAGACAGAGGGCATGATTTTGAGGCAGGAACAAAAAAAGTAAAAGCAATAAATTGAATTCAACTCATTTTTCTTGGTTCCATATGAATGTCATGCAAATAATGAGACCAGAGCTCTCACTTTCTGAATTCTACATTAAATTAAATTAGATTCCATACATTTTAAAATTAAGTTCAATTTGAACAACAATAATTAAGTAATCAAAACAATAAAAACTATCATCTTATAAAAATATATGAAGTGGAAATTTTTAAATGACTTTAAAGTCCCATAGGCATATAAAGAATGAACAGATACCTGCAAAAGAGTTTTTGTCTGAAGTATCAATGTCGTCTTGATGGTACTCAGAAGAATTTTCATCATTTGATCATCAACATTCCATCAGATTCAGAGTATTGTTTGACTGTTTTATTTTTATCTGCTCGATGGCAAAAAAAAAGAAAGACAAAAGCACGTCCATTCACATTTAATATGGAATAAAGGATCGTCTTTTTAAATTCACTGGACGGCTTTGGCAGCGTAATTCCAAGGCACTTAAGATTTGTTTTTATGAAGTTGATTGATGAGGAGCCATTAAAAAATTAAAAGAAATAAGAAGATTTGTTTTAGTAATTCATTGCTTTGTTAGAAATCATACCTCGCAGTGGCTTAAAACAGCAATTTATTATCTTTAGTGATTCTGTGGGTTACTGAACTCAATTGAGCAGTTCTACTCCACGTGATGTTTGATGGGATTACGGTCATCTGGGGCGTCAGGCTGAATGTACAATTGCTCACTCACAGAGCGTGGCAGTTGTTGCTGATCTGGGGTTGTTGACAAGAGCATTTCAGTTTTCTTTCTGCTTCTGTACGTGGCTTGGACTTCTTAGTGCATGGGGCCTCGATCTTAAGAAAGGGCAACCCAAGAGTGAGCCATTGTAGAGGAAGGATGCAGAAGCTGCCAGTCCACTTAAAACCCGGTATCACTTAATTTCCAGGATGTCATGTAAGCCACATTTTATTGGTCAAAGCAACATGCATGGCCAGCCCAGCTCCAAAGGAGAGGAAAAACAATTCCATTTCTTAGAGTGAGGAGTGACATCTCTGTACAGAGAAGGGGGAAATTTGGGGGCCACCTTTGAAGAAAAACCATCACAGACTCATGTAAGAAAGTCTGTCTTTCCCTTACTAACTTTTCTATTCCTCATTTGTTTTAACGCATTAACTGTCACATGAATTGTACGTAACTCATGCTCGTTTTGAGCCTGGGGCCTCATGAAGTGTATGTAATTCACAAGTCTCTTTACCTTGGGAGATGCATAAACTATTTTTCAGGTTGCATCTAATTCATGTACAGAAAACAACAAAAAATAACAAATTTTTCATTAAGTTAAAAAAGATCATTTTGTTTTAGAAGTTTTTATTCTATTTTCATAATAAAACACCGTGTCCCTCAGAAATTTTTTTTTCTAGTGTGCCAGTCAATGTGTTAAACTTAAGACAAAGAAAGAGCTTAATTAAGGTACATTTGCTGAGCACCTGCCATGCGCCAGACACAACTGGATGTTGTAAGAATTTAGCCTCACCAGACCATGTCTATAATAATAACATAAAATGACATGGCTGAACATTCAAATTGTTATATTTAAAGTTCTCACTATGTATGTAGTGTTCTACATACATTATCTTGTATGTAAAAAATTTGGACTTCTTAGCAACGCCCTGCGTATTTCTAAAGTTTTCCTGGAAAATTTCACTGATGCTCCAGGGCAAATCTGCTCTTGTTCCCGTCTTCTCATTTTGCCATCCCACTCCTGCATTTACCGCAGGTTAACTGCTAGATGTGGTTTCTTTCCCTGTCAATGAGCACTGATAATTTCACTGTTCCACCTAGTTTTTCTCAGTGCAATTCATGCCAGGAAGCAACATGTATCAAGAATCTATAAAGGCTGATATTAAGACAAGTACAACATAAATATAGCATCAAACCATTACTAGCATTTTTAGTCTCACAGACTAAAAATCCCAAATAAGTCATTGTCTAACCACGCATACATCTTTACATGTTGAGCTCTAGCTCATCTCACATCAAAGGAAATATACATTATCTCCATGCCTGGAAAACCGGGCCCTACTTTATTTTATGCCCACAGACAGAAGAAGACTCTTCCTGAACCCCTGACTGCCTAAGTCCATGTTCCAGCTCATTTCCTTTCACTTAATCTTCAGAATGATTCGCAATGAAAATTCTCATTATTTTAGAGTTCAATGCCCACTTCTATGAATATGGTGTGACCTGAGTCAAATGGTCGGCAGTAACTGACAGTGCACTCCCAAATATGTTGTATTAATATAAAATAACATCTCTGAGATATCTCATTCCAGGTCCCTTGATTGCCTTTCAACCGGTGAGACTGTAAGAGAAAATCAGATCTGATTATCTGTTCTAGTTTAATATGGTCTAGGTAGCTAATGAAAACAAAGCAATTGCTTGAGACAAAATTATCTTTGTCTCTCTGTCTCTTTCGCTCCCTCTCACACACCTCCAACATGCCACAAAGATGCATAAATTTCAAGCATTACATATTCTAAATCCAAATTCAAGGAAAATGAAACTAAACTAAAAAAGCTAAACTAACTTTGACTTATGTTATTAATAGTTTCCTAAGGCAGCCATAAGAAAGTACTACAAACTAGGTGGCTTAAAACAACAGAAATTTATTCTCACAATTCTAGAAGCCAGGAGTCTGAGATCAAGATTTAGACAAGGTTGGTGCCTTCTGAAGTCGCTGAGAGAGAATCTGCTCCCTGACTCTCTTCTAGCTTCTGATGGTTGCTGGCAATTCTTAGAGTTCCTCGACTTGGAAACACATCACTCCAATTTCTGCCTTCATTGAACCATGCTTTTCTTCTCTTGTGTACTTCTGTGTCCAGATTTCCCTGTTCTTGTAAGAACACCAGTCACTGGATTGGGGTTGACCCTAATCCTGTATGACCTCATCTTAACTAGATTATATCCATGAAGACCCTATTTCCAAATAAGGTCACATTCACAAGTTAAGACTTCAGCATATCTTTCTTGGGAACACAATTCAACCCGTGACTCAATATTTGAATCCACAAAGTTTATGCCTTATAGATACATACAACTCATCCTATTAAACAGCCCACTTCACGTTTATTACAAATGCATCGTAATTTGGATTACTGCATTGATTGAGGACTTTTAAGGAATAATTTAAATACCTATGTTATTTGCCTAACAACTGTATGACTTAAAAGACTAGATCATCCAAGTTGTCCTTCCCAGAATAAAAGAAAATCTGCCACAAAATATATATCAATGTCCAGTGATAAAGCAGGAAATGTTTGTAAGCTCCTATTTGGCAGTCCTCTAATTTCAAAAATCTTAAACTCCAGTCTCCACTGGACACCAGTTTACAAGGATTAAGTGAAGTAACAGAATGAGAAATCCCTAGATGTCTTAGGAAGAAACACTGATATATAAAGCCAGGGAAGTTTTATTATTCTCTTTTCTACACCACTGAATTTGTTTTCTCTGTGGGAATCTTCTCTGTCTTCCTCTCTTTTCTACATTCTTTCACAAAGCAGAGCCTGTCTTTTTTATACTCCTTTCACATATATTATTTCATTATTTCTAAAAGCAAACTTTAAAAGAACCTGGATGTTGGAGCTGTTGCTGTGTTATTCAAAGAACAGTACACTGCCCACTGAGAGAGAATGAGTCGTACTGTGGAGACTCTCCTTGAGACGAGATGACCTGGGTAACTGTCCAGGGCTTTGCACTGCCAGTGACTGGATGGGACACAGAAATACCACCAGGGCCTCTGAGAGCCTAAGCTGAGGAAATATCCTTCATCACCGGTGCAATAATGTGGTAATTCAGATGATTGTCTCTTCCCCATGATTATTTAAAAAGATTTAAAATAAGACTGTTAAAACATGCAGATTGTAATTCTAGCTATGGACACTGCTTGATCAGGAGAGAGAGGACTAATGAGTAATTGCTGAGAGTTCTAAGTGAATCAAATATTCCACCCCAGAACAGAAGATTGCCAAAGATTGAATCTCAAACTTAATTTTTTAGTGTAAAGTAATTGTAACATAAAATAACTATAGAAAACCATATAATAAACTCCAGTGTGAATATTTGATTCAAATGCATTCACTGCTTTTCAATTTTTACAGTATCTCTTAAAGTACAAATTTTTAATTTTATTAATAATATACTTAAATAAATATATCACTTTTTTGTGTTTTGATTTGTATTTTTGTATCTTGTATAGGGAAATCTTTTTTCTGCCTTGAAGTCATAAAGATAGTCTCCTATATTTTTCTTAAAGGATGTAAAGTTGACATTTTACCTATAGAAATTTACTCATATCTATGTCGTATGGAGAGAAAAAGGGATTTTTTTTTAACCCAAAAGGAGTAACCGATTTCCAAGGACCCTATATTGAATAGTCCATATTTTCCCATTTGACTTTTGCAAAAGACAAAACGTACTGGAAAATTAAAGAGATGATTTTATCTAAGTCATTACAATTAGAAGAAAATTTATTAATGAGGAACATCTCAAAGGAAAGGAAATGGGCCTGCAATTTTAAAGAGGCAGGTAAATGAGAGAGTCATCTGAGAGTCTTAGGGAGTCATGAGGAAGGTTGCAGAAGGGTCTCCTTTGAAGCTATGCAAGAATATGTTTTGTATTTAGGTATTTCCTGTAACAAAAAAGTGTGTGGAGATTTCAGAGAACAAAATGATTGGAGGGGGTTGTTTTTCTTAACTATTGCTGCTTTCTGATAATATAAAGCTCAGGTAAAATTCAACATTGGCACGCAGGATCAAATTTCTGATATATAAAGTTTTCTATAGGACTGAGTCTGCTTCTAGGTTATATATCAGCCCGTGTGTCAGTATCCCCCTTTCATAATTGTAATGGCTTTTTAATAATTTTTAATATATCGTAAGGTGAGAACAACAGCCTTGTTTTTCTTATTCAAAATTATCTTGGCTCTTATTTCGTTGTCAAGATACAAGAAGACCAGTTATGACTATTGTTATTATTTAGGTCATTAAATATGAAATGTCTGATTTTGAATCAAAAGTTTAGTTTATTATATCTCAAACAAGAAGCAGTAAAATTAATCAATGTGTGCTCCTAAACTATCGACACAGTTTTACTATCTTAATAGTAGCTTGTTTATAGCAGCAGCAAAGAAGCCTGGAAAACCAGTGGCAATGAAATCGCAAGAGGCATTTTCCACAGCTTGTTGAGTATTGAATATTTTCTCTTGCAAGAAGTGGTTCAAAGCCTGAAAGAAGTGGTAATCAGTTGGTGCAAGATCTGATGAATACGGTGGGTGACAGACTTTCTAAGTCCAGCTTCTGTAGTTTGAGCAGCGTCGCTTGTACGACATGTGGTTGAGCATTGTCTTGCAAGAGGACTGGCCTGCCTCTATTGACCAGTTTTGGCTGCTGAATCACAAGGATCCTCATCATTTCATCCAGTTGGTTGTAGTAGACATGGCTGTAATTGACTGATAATTTTTCATGAAGCTGTAGTGGATAATACCAGCACTGGACCACCAGACACTATTAGCTTTTTGTGATTAATATTCAGTTTTTGACTGTGTTTCAGCATTTCATCTTTGTTCAATCATTGTGTCGAATGTTTGCGATTGTCAAAAAGAATCTATTTTTCATCACATGTCACAGTATGGTGTGGCATACTATTTATTTGTGACATCAAAGAAAGGAAAAGCATCAAAGAAATCAAAACGATTTCTCTTCTGATGCTTATTTAATGCACGCGGTACCCATCTATACAGCTTCTTTACCTTGCCAATTTGTTTCAAATGGTCAAATATTGTTGGAATAGTAACTTCAAACCTTGCTGCTAATTCATGCATAGGTTGAGATGGATTCGCTTCCACTACAGCTTTCAGCTCGTCATCATCCACCTTGGTCTCAGGTCACCCTTGGCTCAATTTCAAGATTAAAATCACCAGAAGAGAACTTCTCAAACCATTGATGTACTGTGCATTCATTAGCCACTTCCTTTCCAAACACTTTGTTGATATTTCAAGCTGTCTGTGCTGCATTGGTTCCACGATGCATCTTATATTTGAAAATAGCATGAATTTTTAACTAATCCGTGGTTTCACAAAAATTGTTCTAAAAAATAATTTGAAAGATAATCACAAGCCAAACCATGCATTTGAAAGAATGAGGATGTACCTTCACTATAAAAATTAAACAAGGAGTGTCAAAGTGAATGTCAGAGATATCAACTGTCAAACAGTACTTAGGAAATAGGATATTTCATAGTTAATAACCCAAATATTACTGAAATTTATAGACTAATTTTGGGAAAGCTGACAACCTTATCACATTAAGACTTTCCATACATTAATTTGGTTGAATTTTTTTATTTATCCAAGTTTGCTATCAAATATTACAACTAAATCCTCAACACATGTTTAGTCTTATTTTTAATAAAGTCCAGTAATCAGCTCAATTTCCTTTAAAGATCTACATACTAAATATGTTATAAAATTTAGGTCACACTATATGTGTAATTTTACATCCTACTCTATTCTCCTATAAAGTTAAAAAGATTTATATCATGCCATCATGTGGATTTGCAATAATTATTTATTATCATCATATTAAGAATTTTGGTTGTATTTAATCCTTGGTGATTATAAATAACATGTTTTCAGAATATCTGTATCACAAATCTTGCTAACTCTGTTTAATTCATTAAGACAGAGATCATCAAACTATGGCTTACTGCCTGCTTTTGTAAATAATATTTTATCAGAACGCAGCCATGCTTATTTGTTTATGTTTAGTCTGTGGCGGCTTGGATGCTACAACAGCAGAATTGAAGAGTTGAGACAGAGACCCTGTGGCCAGCAAAGCCTAAATTATTACTATCTGGCCCTTTACAGAAAAAGATTTCTGACTTCTACCTTAGGGTAAAGTCCTAGACATGAAATTTCTTGGTCTAGGTGTTTGCATAATTTTGTAATGTCTAATACACTATACATTTTCTTCCTGGAGTTCCAAAGTTTATGGTAATATCATATGAATGCCTGCCTGTCTCAAAGCGTAATTACCAGGATTGAATAGTTAACCTTTAAACTTTTAGAGAATACCTTTTATTCTTCTTCCCTAGTGGATTTTTCAAAAGTTACGATACAAACTGTTTACTCATATGCTAAAAAATAAACTGATATTTATTTTCTCCAAGAGATATTTTGATATTTTTTAAATCACAGTACTGACTTATGCTTGGCCTTCTATAAGCGTGTGTTACTTGGGTGTTCCAACGAGCTCACTGTAACGTCAGGTGATGCTTGAAGTATTTGGCAGCGGCCAAGGGGATAATTATTCATGAGAAAACTGAGGCGGTTTGGGTATTTCCCTTCCACTGTGTGCACACACAGATCCCTTGGTATGTTCCAGTAAACACTGGGAAGTTTGTCCCTTTTCTGCCTCCAAGAAGATTTTCATCCTTCACTATTAATTTTGCTACACTAAATCACTAGAATAAAAATTCTAGACCTGTGTGTTCTTTCCCAGTAGTTTGTATCTCATCTTCTGTATAAAAGAGTAGAGAGATATTTATGATTCTTTCTGTTGTCTGTCTTATGAAATGCTGCAACCACAGGATTGATTTATGTTAATATATATCACACTTATACATAGAATAATTTTATTAGCAAATGAAAAACCCAAATAATGGGAAGCTATAATTTCCTTTCAACTGATATAATAACTCTGTTATACTCTAATTATCTTATACAACATAATTGCTGAGAAAATAGTGTCTGTATAATATTTTGCAACAAATAACAACCAATATGCTCTATAGAGACAAAAAGATTTTCTCTCATTATCCACCCATTTTATCTTACAGTGATGTTTAAATTTATAATTTACTTGTTCTTTAATAGTAACTGTCAAATATCATTTAATTAAAAAATTATAAATAAATTCTTAAAGGTTTAAATGTGTTTATTACCATTTTAAAATGTTCTGATTATTGATTAGTTTGTGCTTGGTATGAGAATAAAGGGGTATTATTGGAATGTTTTAGAGAAGATAAATACCTATTGGTATTTGACCTCTTGCTTTTCATTATGAGACCAAATAAATCCTTTCTACAACTTATTTGAACTTTGGACATGATATTTATAACAGTGATCCTCAGAATCTGGGTTTTTGGTGAACAGATGACATTAAAGAAAAATGATGGGTTTCTATGAGTCTGAGAGGAGATGGGAAAATGGGGATTCAGGTATATTGAGAATTCCACTTCTGATTTGATATCAAGATTCCTTTATGACATCACATTACTTCCAGGCAATATTATCCCTTTCCACCACCCGCTCCCACCCTGGACTACAAGAAAAGGAAATTTTTATTCACTGTGTTGGGGTCGTCTTTGCTAAAGACACAGTGCTAAATGATGTTCATTTGTAAAAGGTGGAAAATGGCTCAAGGACAGCCATGGCCCTGAGTGGAGGAGAACCTTTCTGTCTCAGGGATGAGTAGGAGTTTGGGGTTTTGATTTCACTGAACAGAAAGCCCTGATGATCTCTCTCATCAGTGTGTTCCAAATTGCAAATGGAAATCATCTGTGTTAGAATTATGCCCCCATCTGTTTATTAATTTATTTAAGTTCCCTTTGTCCTATGAAAGAAAGATTTCTGGAGTTGAGCTCCATTGATCTATATTTTTACATATGTCCTAGATAATTTTTATGCCTGAAAAGAACTATTAATAAGGAATGGTTTTTCCACAACCTCCTTTATTTTAGAATTTAGGATTTTGAACTTATGATGAAAAATTGTGAGATCCTTGCACATATTCTATTTTTCATAATGTGTGAAATATTTAATAAAATGTATAATATATTTAATACACAGAAAATTTATCCAATATACTTAATATGCAGTGCCATTTAGTGGAAAATTTTTTGGCTGTTGATTCAAATGACAGAGTTTTTAATTTTCATTTAGTTTTCTAAAACTAATTCCTGAGGTGTAAAATATTAGAATTTAAGTCAAGGACAATGTCTAAAACATCTTTTTATTCGAAGGATCTAGATAGTGTTTCCTACCATTTATCACCCTGCAGAGATTTATTCTTATTCCACTTATGCATGTATGAACTAATAGATACACACACAGGAATAAATGCCTCACATGGAAGAAATGAAAGTCCTACAGTGCCTGTCTTTTCATAAGAATGTCAATCTGGAGAATGAAGGAATGAGGCATTATCACAGGATGAACTTCACTAGTTTGATCTTTGTAATTTACTAAGAAATTTGAATCAGTAAAATATTATCTTCTTTGTCCTGGGGTTTCTGAGACCAGTTGTTTCTTATCTTTAATTCTTGAGGGAAATCAATTACAAAAATTCTTTCTATGAACTTTAGTTTTAGAGATGAAACCAGGAAAAATAACTATGAAATAAATTAACAGGAATATTCTCTACATAAAGAAAATATTGGTTAGCAATTTGGGTCTGGGGTGAGGAGTTTTCCATTTTACTTATTACTAAGCAGTGATACATAGAATAACTGATACATGGGAACACTGTGATGGAAAAGATTCTGAAAAGTCAACTATTTCCACTGTTTTCATAGTCAATGTTCAAAAGCTGGTTCCCTGGGATAAAATAACCTGATTTTTAGCTTTGGTTGATTTTGGTGGTGTAAATACTCCTATCATGACTGATTTATAATTAACTCTTGAACATGGAGCTGGGAATTGATGTGCACAGTTGGCTCTTGCCAGCAGGTGCAAATGGCTCTAGCCCACCACTGAATGGTTCACACTCTTGCCCTGCAAAGCAAACAAACACAGTTCAATACAGATGAGCTCCAGGAAGGAATATTACTCTACACCTTGACCTCCAGGTTACTATGGTATTTTACAATATCCCTATTATTAGGGAGAGAGTTCCTCAAGTAGTTAGAATATGTTGTCAGGAAAATCATTTTCCCAGTCAGTGATTTCTTTTTTTTTTATTTCAGCATATTATGGGGGTACAGATGTTTAGGTTATGTATGTTGCCCTTGCTCCCCCCTCCCCTGCTAAGTCTGAATTTCAAATATGTCTATCCTTTGGGTGGTGCGCATTGCACTCTTTGTGTATGCATATACCTGTCCCCTCCTCCCTCCGCTCC
>CAUYSK010124540.1:0-50060 GCA_963575035.1 Avahi laniger | reverse complement strand
AGGTTATGTATGTTGCCCTTGCCCCCACCCCCCAAATCCGAGTTTCAAATATGTCCATCCTTTGGGTGGTGTGCATTGTACTCTTTGTATATGCATATACTAATCCCCTCCTCCTCCCTCTCCTTCCCCCCTCCCCCTTGCTCAACATCCAATAGATGTTATTCTTATATGTGCACTTGTGTGTTGATCAGTTAATGCCAATTTGATGGTGAGTACATGTGGTGTTTGTTTGTCCATTCTTGGGATACTTCACTTAAAAGAATGTGTTCCAGCTCTTTCCAGGAGAATACAAGAGGTGCCAGATCACCATTGTTTCTTAAAGCTGAATAGTACTCCATGGTATACACATACCACATTTTATTAATCCACTCATGTATTGATGGACACTTGGGTTGTTTCCACATCTTTGCAATTGTGAATTGCTGCTATGAACATTCGGGTGCAGGTGTCTTTCTTATACAGCATCATTTGCTCTTTTGGGTAGATGCCCAGTAATGGGATTGCTGGATCTAATGGTACTTCTATTTGAATCTCTTTATTAGCAAATGCTTCGGGGCCAGGATTCAGAGAAACCCAGTGAGAGGTGAGGAAAATGTGGATTTGGCTGTTTACCAACACCAAGAAGAGTCAACAGCTCAGTTACATGTCTAAGCTACCAAAGCACCAACCCTACATTGATTTCAGAGCATAAAAATGGCTATTTCTCAAGTTCCAACTTCAAAATCTTGTGTAAATTTGTATGGTAAGCATATAAGTAAGAAAAATTGGGAAAACTACAATCTCAGCACAGAGTCACTACAGACACCAAAAAGGTAGGAAAGTTAACGTCCTGTTGTAGGGAATTGTTGTGATTAGGCAGAAGAATGTGCTTTTATATAGGAAATGCAACCTAAATATTTCAGAGCTGACGATGCATCATGTTCACAACTTATTCTCAAATGATTCATGAAAATTACATTATTTTTACTATACTTTTAATTTTTTAAGTTCTTTTTTTTTAAATGATAATCTGAAAATGACTTCTGGAATTCTGAAATGAGGACAGTGATAAGTATTCTCCGTAAAAACCAACGATAAAACTGGAAAAAAATTGTCGAATGAAACACTGCAAAAGAATAGAGAGGACTCAGGCTAATTCCACGTCCCTCGCTGAACACAGGACCCCCCGCAGGACCCTCACACACACACAGGAGGCACAGAGGACTTTACAGGAAGCGGTAGAGGAAGAGGACTTCCCCACTGGCTGGGGAAGGAGAATCTCAATTTGGATTTCCTATGAGATATTATTCCAACTACCCAGGTTTCAATAAGAAATAGGAGAAATGTAAAGAAAAATGAAAGTATGAATTACTCAAGAAAACAAAACCAAACCAGTCAAAAAGTCAATATAAACTCTTTTGTTTATCCCTGAGGGACCCTGGCGTTGGACTTAGCAAAATCTTCAATCAGCAATTATAAATAGTTTCAAAGTACTAATGAATTTCATATTTAAAAAATTAAAGGAATGCATGATGACAATTACTCGTCAAATTGAGAATGCCAATTAAGAGATAAAAATTATTTCTATTACCAAATAGAAATTATGGAGTTGAAAAGTATAATAACCACAAGAAAAACTTCACTCAAGGGGCTTTGCAGCAGACTTGAAATGACACAAGAAAAAAAATTTAATGAGTAATTTTATACACAAAGCACAAAGGAAAGGAGAGAAAATGGGCTCTAATTAAGCCAAGAATATGTACCATAGCAGAATAATGTTTTAATATGAAGTAGATTTCGGTATGTTCAAATACATACTGTAATTCATATATGAAACTCTAAGAATATAAAAAAATGTAATAAAGCTTTCTGGAAAGGAATTAAAATGGTGCACTAGAATACACCTATTTAAAACAAAAATTTGACTACAAGTGGAACAGAAAAACAAGAAAGACTTGAGATATATAAGAAACATAGCATAATACCAGACATAAATTAAAACATTAAAAAATTAAGATCCAAAGAAGGGTACTTATGACTGAAATTTCAGAAATCAAAAGAATCATAAGGTGATAGCATGAAAAATTTTATGTCAACAAATTATACAAATTTGAGAAATTCCTTAGAATCATAAATTATAAAAACTGCCTCAAGAAGAAATAAAAAATCTGCATAGACTTATATCAAGTAAAATAGTAATTATTAAGTATCTTCCTACAAAAATCCTCATCCCAGATGGCCTTCACAGGAGTGGTGAATTCTATCAAAGATTTAAAGAAGAAATAACATCTATCTATCTTTCACAAACTCTTCTAAAAAATAGAGGAGAAGAAAATACTTTCCAATTCAATCCATAAAACAGTATTACCCTAAATGTAAAGCAAAGTAAAAATAGTAGCAAAAATGAACACTACGAACCCTTACCCCACATGTATATAGACACACACCTCCTCAAGAAAAAAATTAGAAAACTAAATTCATCAATATTAAAAAAAAAAGTTTTACAGTATGATTAGGTGAGTTTTACCCCAGGAGTGTAAGGTTGCTTTAACATCAGGAAATCAGTGAATGAATAGACCATATTAATAGACTAAAACCAAAACATACGTGATCATTTCAATGGATGGATTAAAAGAAAATGAGAAATCCTAACTGTTCAGGATGAAAACTCCAGACAACTAGGAGTAAATGGAAACTTTAACAAACTGATAAAGGGTAACTACAAAAATCTACAACTATTTTCACACTTAATGACAAAGGACTGAATGCTTTCCCCCTAAATCAAGAATAAGTAAAGATTGTCCTCTCTGGTAACTTGTATCCAACATTGTACTATAATTTCTAGCCAGCAGGATAAAACAAAGCACAAAAACAAACAAACTATGACAATGACAACAAACTAGGGATTGTACAATGAAATTTATTAGAATTTATAAGTAAGCTAAGTATATTTTCAGAATTCAATATAAAAGTCAATTGTATTTCTATACACTAGCAATATATGGTCAAAATGAAGGTAAGAACACAATTTGATTGTGTTAATATCAAGAAGAATAAAAATAAATTTAACAAAAGATGTGTAGAACATACATACTAAAATCTATAAAATACAGCAAAGAGTAAATATCTAAATGATAGGAGAAACAGTTAATGTTTGAAATATTGGATGATTTTTTTTTTATTTCAGCGTATTATGTGGGTACAGATGTTTAGGTTAGGTATGTTGCCCTTGCCCCCGCTCCGCCCCCAAGTCAGAGCTTCAAGCGTGTCCATCCCCCGGGTAGTGCGCATCACACTCATCGTTTGTGCATATGCCCATCCCGTTCCCCCCACTCCCCCACCCGACATCCAATAAATGTTATTCTTATATGTGCACTTAAGTGTTGTTCAATTAATACCAATTTGATGGTGAGTACATGTGGTGCTTGTTTTTCCATTCTTGGGATTCTGTTTCTTAAATGGCATGCCTTCCCTTAGTGATATATGGTCTCAGTGCAACCCCCTTTGAATCCTAACAGGCAGTGTGTGTGTATGGTTTGTTTTCTAGAAATTGACAAGCTAACCCAAAATTTTATATGAAAAAAGCAAAGGACACAAAATAATCAAAATAATTTGAAAAGGAAAAACGAAGTTGGAGAACATGCATTTCTGAACCTGAAATTTATAAAAATACAGCAATAAAGATACTATAGCATTATGAGAAATAGAGACCTATAGAACAAAGGAACTGATCTGAGATTACATTTAAAGTCAACTGATTTTCAACAAATGTGCTAAGGAAATTCAATGGGTAAAGTGTTTTTTTTTTTCGATAATCGGTGTCTTTTTTTCCCAAGAAACTAGGAAAAGAAAAAAAGAGCAAAATAAACCCAAAGCAACCTGAAGGGAGGAAATAATAAAATAAATAGAAATCGCTGAAACTGAAAACAGATAAACAACAGATAAGGTCAAAGCAAATATGTGGTTCTTTGAAATGGTCAATATAATTGATAAATGTCTACCAAGACTGATAAAGTTTGAAGGTGAAAAGACATAATTTGTCAATATTAGGAATGAAAGAAGGAATATTATATCAGATTCTCTATTCATTAGAAAGATAATAATGGAATACTGTGATCACTATAAATAGCTCTACAACACATATTTGAGAACTTAGATAAAATGAACCAATTCCAAAAAAAAGGAAAAGAGTATAAGTTTCACTCAATATGAAGTAGATGATCTAAATAATTCTGTAACTATTAAGGAAACTTAACTGTACCTAACAGGTAAAGAAGCATTAGTACCAATTCTACAGTCTCTTCTAGAATACATAAGAGGAAAAATAATTTCAAACTCATTTATGGAGCCAATAGTACCCTGCTACCCATCACCAGAAAAACCTGAACACGTGCACAAAATCAAATTACAAATCAGCATCTCTAAAAAACTTAGACACAAATTATCAACACCTAGAATTCACCAATTCATCAAATAATTATACACCATAATCAATTGGGTTGTATCTCGTATTTGCAAGCCAGGGCTAGTATTTGAAATTAATCAATAAAGTCCTCTATGTCAACAAACTGAAGAAGAAAAAGCACATGGTCAATCATACCAACTGATGCACGCAAAGCAACAATTCAACACTGAGTCATGAAACAAACTGTTAGCAATCCAGAAATAGAGGTCAATTTCTTTAATTTGATAAATATCTTCTGCAGAAAAATCCAGTTAACATTACACCTAGTGGTGAAAGGCTGAATATTTTCCCCCAATTCATGTATCAAGAACAGAACGAGGATGTTTGTTCCTACCACTCTTAGTCAACATAGTACTGAAGTTCTTGCCAAGGGAACAGGGCAAGAAAAGCAAGTAAATTGGATACAGATTGAAAGCAACACATAAAACAGTCCCTATTAACCGATGACATGTTTGCATACATAGAAGATCCTAACATATCTATTTAAAAAATTACATAAAACTTATGTTCACACAAAAACCTGTATACTGTTCATAGCAGCTTATGCCCTCATAGTCTCAGATTCGACATAATCCAAATATTCCTCAACAAGCAAAAGGATTGCAAATGATGGTGAATTTGTACAGTGAGATACTACTCAGAAATAAAGTGAAACAAACTATTCATGAAACAACTTGGATGGGCATTATGCTTAATGGAAAAAAAGCGAATCTCAGAATGTTACAGACATTATGATTCGGTTCATATAATATGTTTAAAATGACAAAAACACACTATTGCCTGCCAGGGTACGGAGACAGTAGTGGAAATGATCACAAAGAAGTAACATGAGAGAAGGACGCTGTGGTGACTTGATTTTTGTCTTGTTAACAAAAATGTACACGTGCAATCTCATGTAGAACTACACATTTAGAAATAACCACATGTAAAATCTGGTACAAGGTGGATAAAGGCTGTAATTTCATTAACACTATTGCACCAGTATCAATTTCATGGTTTTAGTAATTTACTACTGTTATGTAAGATGTTGCCATTTGGGGGAAGTTGGGTGAAGGGTTCACAGGGCTGTATTTTTTGCAACCCCCTGTGATTCTACTGTCATTACACAAGGGAACATCTTTATTCATAGAATACACATCCTGAAGCATGCAGAAATAAAGTGTTATGATATCTGAGAGATAGGAAATCAAAGAAAAAAGTTACGAGTGAATATAGTTAAAGGGTAAATATATACTCATTATACTAATTTTGGTGACTCTTGAGTACTTAAACTTACAGAAATGAAACTAAAAATCTGGGGAAGTAAATATTTGGGGCAAAAATGACAATCAATGCATAAATTGAGATAGAATTTTAAAAGTATATATTCATCATATTGTTTCTCTGTTCAAATTCTATCATTTGGTATTTCAACTTAAAAAAAATCTTATATAAAAGGTCTTTCTATAAATATACAGGCCACTTTCTCTAGAACAAAATTCAACAAACTGCTGTTTTATGCACTAAATCAGATCTTCCTGATTTTGTAAATAAGGTTTTATTAGAACATAGCTGCATTCATTTTCTTAGATATGATCTGTAATTTGTTTCTTGCTGCAATGGCCCACAAAGCCTAGAATATTTACTACGCTTTATCTGTAAAGGGATGTCTAGCAAATATTTTCCACATTGTGGGCCCCACGGTCACCCCTACAACTGCTCAGATCTGCCGCGGCAGCGAGAACGTAGCCCTGCTCCAGCATGAGGAATGGGCGCAGCTGCGTGTCCGTGAGCCTCTATGCACAGAGACAGGCGGCCCATGGGTGCAGTTTCCACATATACGCTAAGTGCTGCTTCCTTTGTGATCTTTTTCTGATCCGTTATGTAGACTAAGTTAGATGCCAGAGCACACTTTGAATGCATTTATCTGAACTGCTGTAACGTAACACAAAGTTTCAGATTTCCTCAGCATTCTTCCGTTTTTGGTTTTGAGCTTGCTGAGGACAAAACTGACTTATTTACCACTCTATTTCAGTAACTAGAACTCAATTTGAACTGTAGGAGGTATTAGAATCTGAACTAATGATTAAAATAATAAATAAATGACCCTAATACTATTCTCTATTAAGTTGAGCATAAAAGCTAATGTCTAAAATCTTGTTTTTCAGGTCTGTAATATACCAAACTAAAAAGTGAAAAACAAAGATTCGAACAATGCCAAATTGTGGGCAGTGAAATAATGTTTAAATAATTGACCTTTTGTTACTTAGAACTACTTAATAAGTTGACTCCTTGAAGACTAGAGATAGTCTGCTTAGTTAAATCTATTCAACAGTCACCAGAATAACATAGCACCAGGTGCTTTGTTCTCTTCAAGGCTTGTGTTTTTCTTGTGTAATAAAGAGTTTAAGTGGATCATATGCATAGCTTTGTATAAGAGAAATAAAGAGGAAAAAAGAGCAGATGCTAGAAACATTTATTCTAATTCATTTTGTGAGTTGCTATTGCTGACAATTTTTTTAATAATCAGTGGTCTAAAACATAATTTAACATGCCGGAAGGAAGGACAATTAATGTTTAAAAATGAGTGCTTTATTAAGGAGACTTATAAAATATCTATCCTTACAGATATGAAATATAAAGACCCCAATGTGGCCCACCATTCTTGATAATGTGTTTCATTGAATATATTTTTAAAACATAGTTGCGAAGTAAATTGTAGACATTTTAAAGCTAAAGTTGATTATGTGTGATTCCATTTCATGATGTCCTTTTTGTGTTTTTATTATATTCAGAAGTAATGAAACAGTGATTTGATTTCATGTCAATTACTGAAAATGATATATTGAAATTCTAGATAGACCAAGAAATATCAGAGGAAGTTACTAAGACTTATCTCAGGAAAGACATGCTGATGTGTTCATAACATCTGTTAACTCATACTTCATGGTACACAAGTTGTGGAAACAAGAAAAAGTTGCAAAAATAAAATAAAATTTATTTATTTATTTATTTATTTTTGAGATAAAGTCTCGCTCTGTTGCCCAGGCTAGAGTGCCATGATGTCAACCTTGCTCACAGCAACCTCAAACTCCTGGGCTCAAGCAATCCTACTGCCTCAGCCTCCCGAATATCTGGGACTACAGGCATGCGCCACCATGTCTGGTTAATTTTTTTTCTATATATTTTTAGTTGTCTAGCTAATTTCTTTGTATTTTTTTAGTAGAGATGGGATCTCACTCTTGCTCAGGCTGGTCTCCAATTTCTGACCTCAAACGATCTGCCTGCCTCGGCCTCCCAGAGTGCTAGGATTACAGGAGTGAGCCATCGTGTCTGGCCAAAAATTATTTCTTATTATCTAAATGCGAATGCTTAGCTGCCTGATTGTCTGCCATCTATTTCCTGGAATCATCAGTCAATGATCATTAACACAAGTGCAATTGGTAGGTTTCTAAAGTTCGGCTTCACTTAATTTTTACTTTCAGAATTTCTTTTTTGATTGGAAAATGAAATCATGTCTTCTACTTGCTGTGCAACTCTCGCTATCGTTCTGCACAGGGTCTCAGTGGAGAAACCAGATATACTGATTTACACAGTCTTTCCTGCTAACTCAGACTTTTCAAACCTATCATTTAAAAAAATCAACTCTGCTGCTCATTTCAGTTTGTGAAACTATGTATTTTGAAGACAGCATGGCATAACTTAGTTGAATAAAAATGAAAGAACTGAATTCAAACCCATGGTCCATCGTTCACAAAATATAAGGCCACAAGCAAGGGGCTAAACAGCATTGGGCTTGGTTTCCATAATCTGCTATACAAGAAATAATATTTTCCTACCTCCTTTGCAGCATTGCTGTAAGGCTTAAATTAGAAAATAATATGAAAGAGCTTTAAAAATGGTAATACTATATAAGGACATATTATTTTTTGATTAAGTAATGCAGTAGGGATCCAAGTTTTCACCAGGGGTGTTTCCCCTGGACTTAGGCATGGCCGAACCTACCCGGAGGGCTGGCGAACCCAAATAAACCAGAGGATTACTGGGCACATCCTTTCCATGACGACTCTTGGCCAAAAGCTTTCCAAAGGGAAGAACACGTTAAAGACATCCATAAATTCAAGCGGAAAGAAAAAAAATAATAAAAGCCAGGGGCACAGGGGTGGTTCAGAGCGCACACTGGTGTGTGCCCAGTGGATGGGCCTCCCCCAGCCGCAGGTCCTCGGGTGCGGGGGGAGAGAGAAGCCGATGAAACAGCGGTCAGAACGGAGCTCCCGAGCTGTCCAGGGCCCGAGCCACGCTTTCAAAAGCATTCACATCGAACACTTCCAGGATGACGGGGGGCAACGCCCTGGGCCTGGACACCAGCTGACAGCCTCAGCCCAGCCGGGTGGCGTCAGTGGTGTCACCTGTCCGGCCATCGGGTGTCCAGGGGGTCGGTCAGGGCGAGCCAAGCTGGAAGCCGCAGAGCAGCCGCACTCGCCGGCGCCTTAGTGTCGCCGCGGTCCTCCCAGGGACAGCACCTGGCTGGGGCAGGTGACGGGTAGCGCAGTCGGGATCACCTCCCTCCGCAGGGAAGGCCTGACCGAAGGGCCCAGGAGGAAGGCGAGCGGCCGAGTCCGAGCCGAGGAAACGCCGCACCCGCGGCGCCTGGGCGAGCAGCGCGAACACGCCTGAGTCCGCGACTGCAAATCCTGCAGGAAACGCTGATGCACCGACGTGCACGCCACGTCCGCTGTGGGACTCTTCTCCCCACCGTGGGGCCTGCCTGGCAGGGCCTGTCGCTGCCTGCGGTCCGGCCTGAGAGCTAGCACGGAGATTTTGGTCTAGAGGCAAACTTCTCATCACCCTCAGGTGACGAGGACCCGGGCGGCAGTGCCCTCAGGAAGGGCACGGTGCCCTCGTCCGTGGTGTTCTGGCAGACGTCTGAATTGGGGGACACCTCTTTAGTGGGTACCGAGGACACAGTGAAAACTTATGCCATTGGCGCTGGCTTTGGAAAGAGACATCCTCAGAGCACTGAGGTCAGGACAGAACCGGATGGAGATCAGTGCCACACGGTAGGCGCAGGAGGCCTCCCTGTGCTCCTTGGAAATATCTAGCATGAATTTTCTTGAGGCTGGAAGTCTAACGAAGATGGTTGAAGCAAATAAATATTTGACATAGTGCTCAAGATAATGAGGTTGGGGTCGGATGTGAATTTATGTACCTGCTCCGCCAGGTATGATCTGGGTAACCACCGGGGACTCGGGCACCTCTCTGAGCTTCGGTTTCTGCATCCAAAAGGAAGGATGATAGCTGTTCACCACGCAGGGCTGTTGTAGGGATTAAACAAACCTTCATGCGCATAAGGAGTGAAAAGGAAATCAAGATAGTCTCAGATCAAAGAAAACTAAGAGAATCTGTTACCTGCAGATCTGCTGTAAAATAGCAGTTCATGGAAGGTGCTCGCCCTGTGGCTGGCATGTAGTAAAGCCTCAATACGTTTCAGATACTAGATTGGGACTTATCCCCAGATATGTGACCTCAGAAAAATGTATCTTTCACAATTGTAGGTATTTGCTTAATTCCTTTAAAAAAAACCCCTGTGCTTAAAATCTTTGATCCTCTGATACATGTTCCTAAAATTAATTTGTGACAAGAAGAATAAGACCTTCTCTGTTCTCAGTTTCTTCAATATTCAACAAAAAGTTTAAAATAGACATTCTCTGCCAAAGCATATGATTCCATTAAATCATGCTGCATTTTTAATACTTTTCCATCCCTCTTTTCAATATTTAATCACTAACATATCAACCAGGTGACAACCATTTATTTAGTGCATATTCTACACAAATTCACAGGCTCTAAGATGTGTGTGGGGTGACGGAAGGATGGAGAGAAAGAAAAAGAGAGGAAAAAGTACTGAAGTTAAGCTGCATTTATACGCTTACACTAAAGAGGGAGAACAATATTGTGTTGGACAAACGAGGGCATGTCGTTACAGATGCTACAGTACAGTATGATTTTATGAAAATAGAAATTTGTAACAGGACAGATTAAAAAGGATTTCTTTTAAGACTGTGAGAGAATAAAGATCGGAGTGAAGAATGATAATCATTTTCTAAATATAATTGAACATTCTCCATGTACTTTTCATTCATCTAAGTTAATTGGAAATAGAAGAATCCTATGACACAGGAAAGAACAGAGATTATCTCATATAAACCTTGAGACAAGTTACAACAAGACGTAACAGACAGACAATACACATAGGAAGTACATAGACGGGCATATGCAGAGTGTGGACACGAACTCACAAGACTTTTTCCTTTTCAGAGGGTACAGTTCAAAGTGCAGAGGATGAAGGCAAACCTTAGATGAAAAGACTCTCTGCTACCTTCCTAGCTCTCTGGCCTTACGTCTCATTTTACTTATCTATACAATCATCATCATGATACTATGTACCTTGAATACTATTGTGATAATTTAATATTGCAACCAATAAAAAGGATCAACAATAAACAGTAGGCAGTCAGTTACAATCACCTTTTCCTTCCTGACTCTTAAACATTTTTTCCAGCTTTGTTGAGATACCTCTGACAAATAAAAATCATATATATTCAAAATATACAGTGTGATGTTCTGATATACATTTATATCCTAATCATTGATAACTTTTTTAGAGTTTCTCATTTATTCTTTTTTTCTCACCAACTTTTCTATCCTCTATATGTGTTGATTTCAAATAAATAGACATGTTTTTCCTACACACCAGTTTTTAAGGATTGTCACCCATGGTTTATTACACATAATCAATTCTCCTGTAAAGTCCCTTCATCTCATACAAGACCTTCAGGTTGAGTAAAGTCTGAGCAGGAACTCTTCTAAGTGATTGATGAAAGGAGAAACAACAGAACCCTGCCTAAGATTATTTTTTTCTTTGTTAGTTTCTTTCTTTCCTCTTGTTTCATTTGTGATTTGTAGTATCATCTAAGGTAGAAATTATAAATTTTGAAGTCAGAGTTCAATATTGTGCTGGGACTGGCTCAAACTAGTTTGTAAGAGCTGATTTTTTGCAATTCTAGTTTATTCTGTGCTCAATGATGTCACTTTGGGAGCCTGAAATTGAGCACGACAGGAGTATTTACCCTTGGAAATTGGCAAAACCTGCAAGTAAAGTCAACTTTTTTTAAAAATTGCTTTTGAGAGTTGTTAGTAATTTGCCCTCATGCCAGTGAGTTAGACAGATTCCTTAAATCCTCTTGCAGCCACACATGGAGTGAATTTCAGCAAATCCCTAACTCTCTGTGAGCCTCAGCTTCTACGTTATAGAATGGGGGAAAATATTAGGTACCCATAGGATTATTTCATAAATGAGATAACATGTGTGAAGTTGAATGTTATATTGCAAATCCTTAAATGGTAGATGTAATAATCTTTATTCATATTTGATCTCTTAATTCTTTAGCTACGGTTAGAACTCAGGTGTGTCCCATTTCTTTATGCTGCCTAATAATTATCCCCTACTGCTTAGACAAAGAAAATAATGATTGTTGGCTAGATACGTTCATTTCATTTTAAGGGACATGGGGTAAAAGCTGCTATTTCTAATGACTGTTAATATCAATTTACTGGTCCCTTCTGATCTGCTTTAACTTGAGATAGTCCAGCCATAAATAATTAACTTACGGAAGAAAAGCAAAGAACTGTGGAGGAGTCTCAGTGTTTTAGTTTATATACTAATGTGTTCCAAAGGTTTTCATCATGTGTCTGTGTTCCGTTTTACCTTGTACATTTCCAACACCAGTACAGTAAGATTAGATGTGTTTTGTGCATAGCTACGCCTTTGGTTTTTTTTAAAGCCTGAGACTTACATGCATTATGTAATCAATCTTTTTAGCCACAAATTAAAATCTTGTGTGGCAAAAACATCTTTAAAATTTAACACAAGGCTGGGTGTGGTGGCTCACACCTGTAATCCTACCACTCTGTGAGTCTGAGGCAGGAACATGACTTGAGGCCAGGAATTTGAGACCAGCCTGAGTAAGAGCGAGATACCATCTCTACCAAAAATAGAAAAAATTAGCTGGGTATGGAGGGGAGCACCTCAGAGCAAGACTCTGTCTAAAAGGAAAAAAAAAATTACACAAAGATTCCTGTTTCGATATGCTGTCAATATTCATACTTCATTATCACAAGTATGCACAAAAAGCTTACAGGGATGTGAAAATGCAGTACTAAACATGGGAAGTGTTTTCTTGCATGATTGATTTTTAGGTATATTATGAGAATAAATTCTCTGGTAAGCTCCAGATGGCCTGGTATTAATTGCTACACAACTTTCACATACCTGTTCATTGTCTATGCAGGACTTGATCCACTTTTTGGAGACTAGAACAGGCCCCTCTTCTCCAGTGAGAGGGCACCAAGAGATATGAGAGATGAGCAAAAATAACGAGTGCAGAAATTTTGCTTAGAGTCCTTTGTGAATGAGAGCAAGTCTCGCTCCAAGGAGATACGAAATGGCACACAGAGTAGCTGTCTTTTCTATTCTCACAAGACCTATATTCGCTGTGGCAGATGGGAGTATCAAGCTCATTTCCTGAAATATGGAATGTAACTGAATTATAATACATGGTATTTAAATGGAATTTAATGACACATATATCTGAGCACAAGATTTGATGAGCTACATCAGCTCATCAGCACATTGCTGCATTGTATCGGGTACAATGACTTAGTTCTACCCTTCAAAAGAAGGTGAAATATCCCATTGATGTTCTTCCATAATTATGCAATTGGTGGCAAGATGTTTCTCCCTGTGACAATCAGCTAAAGTTTTCAAGCATAAGATATGATCGCCATGGTTTTGGTATGGGAAGCTAAAACATAATTGTCATAAAATTACCAGCATCTCTTGTTTAATGTTCAATAGCAATCACATTTTCATATCACAAGCACCAGAGGGTGCTTTATTGAGTATTGACATCAAATTCACAGCAATATAAAAAATCAAAAATGAAAAAAACCTTCGTAGCCATCTTTCTACTTTTCAGAAAAAGGAAATTCAGCAGCATTCTTTTACTGTAACTGTGTACGTATATAATTTGTGTTTTTCTAATTAAGATGGAGAAACTACCAATCCATGAGCAAGATAGGCTTTTCCATCTGTTTACATCTTCTACAATTTCTTTTTTTAGCGTTTCGTAGTTCTCCCTGTATAAGTCTCTTACATCTAGGAAAGCTCTTTTTTATATTTATCGACCTTCCTATTAATACCTGACAGCAGTAGAAAAGAAAGAGCCATCTTGGGTTCCTTTTCTTTTTAGTTTCTCCCCATTTTATCTTCTAGCTCCTGTGAGTCCCAGAATGCCTTTAGTTATTTCTCATTTTTAGAAGCAGCTTTCCTAGAAGAAAAGCTACATACCTCCTGAATATGGCAGTGTTGTCAACTCTAGAGCTGCATCTTTATGTGGTATTCCTGTATAAAAGGAGGTGGCTGCATGGATTTTTGAATTTTTGTATGAAGACTTACTCTTGTTTGTTGGTACTGTCGTTAAAGAGAACTACTTGATCTTAGTTACAAGTAATTCCTTAATTTTACAAATTATTTTCTTACTTGAGTTCAGTGGGAGGCTTTGGAGTAAACTTAGGGATAGTGAAAATAGTTAAAGGTTTAGATTAGAAATGGAATATCTATGATACTTGAGGAAAAGGTAAAAGTAACAGATTTTTCCTTTTTTTGTTTTAGATTTTCCTTATTATTTTAAGTTATTTGTTATTTTAAAATTGTTATTGGGTTCTGGCCAGTTCTTTCTGTCATAAGACATAGATTTAATATATGAGTAAGTAGTTGTTTACTAGAACTCATTTTTGAAGATGATAAAATGTAAAACAAGTTTCTCTGGAAGTTTAATGTCTAAATCTAAATAGTGTTCAGTGGGGAAGGCTTTCTTAGATAGTAACTAATGTAGAGAACTGCTTTCTTACGTCCCTTTTATAGGCCTGTTTAGGTTATTTTATTTTTTAAAATAAAGATGAAGTCAGGTATCACAATCTAGCTTTGAACAAATGTTGGGAAATTTAATACATTTTAAAAATTGAGGCCGGGCGCGGTGGCTCACGCCTGTAATCCTAGCTCTCTGGGAGGCCCAGGCGGGCAGATTGTTTGAGCTGAGGAGTACGAGACCAGCCTGAGCAAGAGCGAGACCCCATTTCTACTAAAAATAAAAAGAAACCAATTGGACAACTACAAATATATAGAAAAAATTAGCCGGGCATGGTGGCGCATGCCTGTAGTCCCACCTACTCGGGAGGCTGAGGCAGTAGAATCGCTTGAGCCCAGGAATCTGAGGTTGCTGTGAGCTAAGCTGATGCCAGGTCACTCGCCCCGGGCAACACAGTGAGACTCTGTCTCAAAAAAAAAAAAAAAAAAAATTGAGAGGGAGTGATTAATAAAGAATAAAAAAAAGATAAAAAAATCAAAAACCATTTATTTTCTCAATTGTAAAATATTGCCATAGCTTAAAACTTGTATATTGTGTTGATGGAGTTCTAAAGTGTTTATTGTTAATAATAGTTAATATTCATTGTATGCATGCCATGTGCTGTGCACTAAGTGCTTTACATACACTGTTTAATTGTGAAATGAGATAAAGCTGATTATGCAGATTTTTAAATTATGTATATTTATACCTGCCGTTGCTAATGACCTCCACCTTGCTAAATCTAATGGTCTGTTTTCAGTCCTCGTTTTATTTCACCTGTAAGCAGCATTTGACACGGTTCATCACTCTTTTCTCCTTAAATATACTGTCTTCACTAGTTTTCCAAGGACAGCTCACTCACTTGGTTCTCTTCCTTTCTCACTGGTAACTCCTGCTCAGTCTCATTTGCTGGTTCCTCCTCCCCTTTCCAATATTTTAGTTCCCGGGTTTAGTCCTTGGTCCTCTTCTCTACACTGAGCTCATCCCTTAAAGTCCCATGGCTTTGGGCCGGGTGCAGTGGCTCACGCCTGTAATCCTAGCTCTCTGGGAGGCCGAGGCGGGCGGATTGTTTGAGCTCAGGAGTTCGAGACCAGCCTGAGCAAGAGCGAGACCCCGTCTCTACCAAAAATAGAAAAGAAATTAATTGGACAGTTAAAAATATATAGAAAAAATTAGCCGGGCTTGGTGGTGCATGCCTGTAGTTCCAGCTACTTGGGAGGCTGAGGCAGTAGGATCGCTTGAGCCCAGGAGTTTGAGGTTGCTGTGAGCTAGGCTGACGCCACGGCACTCACTCTAGCCACGGCACTCACTCTAGCCAGGGCAACACAGTGAGACTCTGTCTCAAAAAAAAAAAAAAATATTACAAAGTTACAGTAATCAAGTGTTGGTTGGACATGGTGGCTCATGTCTGTAATCCTAGCATTCTGGGAGGCTGAGGCAGGAGGATCACGTGAGGCCCCGAGTTCCCGACCAACTTGAGCAAGAGTGAGACTCCATCTCTACAAGAAATAGAAAAATTAGCCAGGCGTGGTAGTCCATGCCTGTAGTCCCAGCTACTCGGGAGGCTGAAGCTAGAGGATTGCTTGAGCCCAGAAGTTTGAGGCTGCAGTGAGCTACGATGATGCCATTGCATTCTAGCTGGGGCAACAGAGCATGACTCTGTCTCAAAAACAAAAAAACAACAAAAACCAGTGTGGTACTAGCATTAAGACAAACAGACCAATGGTATAGACTCCAGAAATAAATCCTCTCATATATGATCTTCAACAAAGGTGTTAAGACCACTCAACTGGGAAAGGACAATCTCTTTAAAAAATGATGCTTTGGGAGAAAACTGAATATTCACATGCAAAAGAATGAACCTGTACCTTTATCTTATACCATGTACAAAAATTAACTCAAAATGGATTAAAGACTTAAACATAAGACCTAAAACTATATACAGCTCTTATAAGAAAACAGAGGGGAAAAGCTTCATAACATTGCACTTGTCAATGACTTCTTGGATATGACACCAAAAGCACAGGCAACAAAAGAATAAATGGAACTATACCAAATTTAAAAACTTTTGTGTATGAAAGGACACAATCAACAGAGTGAAAAGACAACCTATGGGATAGGAGAAATATTTGTAAATTATATATATGATAAGGGGTTAATATCCAGAATATGTAAAGAACTCCTACCACTCAAAAACAAAAAATCAAATAACCTGATTAAACAACAGGCAAAGGTCTTGAACGAACATGTATCTCCAAACATGATACACAAATGGCCAAGAAGCATATGAAAAGATTCTCAGCAACATTAATTATCAGAGAAATGCAAACTGAACCCACAATGAGGTATCACCTCAAATCCATTAGGATGGCTACTATAAAAACAAACAAACAAAAAACAGAGCTAGGTGTGGTGGTTCATATCTGCAATCTCAACAACTCAGAAGGCTGAGGCTGGAGGATTGCTTGAGGCTAGGAATTTGAGACCAGCCTGGGCAATATTAACAAAACCTCATCTCAAAATTTTTTTTAATTAGCTGGGCATGGTGACTTGCACCAGCAACCAGAAGGCTAAGGCAGGAGAATCCCTTGAGATCAGAAATTCAAGGATGCAGTGAGCTGCAGTTGTACCACTGCACTCCAGCCTGGGCAACACAAATGAGACCCCATTTCTTTAAAAAAAGGGCAAAACAGAAGGAGCCAAATCAGGACTACAAGGTGGATGCCTAATGATTTCCTCTAGAAACTCTCCCCAAATTGCCCATGTTTAATGAGAGCAATGTTTAATGAGCAGGAGCACTGCCATGGTGGAGACTCTGGTGAAGCCTTCCTAGATGTTTTTCCAGTAAAGCTTTGGCTAACTTTTTCAAAACACTTTCATAATAAGCATATTTTATTGTTGTTCCCTCCCCCCTCAGAAAGTCAACAAGGAAAACGCCTTGAGCATCTCAAAAAACTGCTGCCACGACTCTTGCTCTTGAGCAATCTGCTTTTGCTTTGGCTAGACCACTTCTACCTCTTTATAGCCACTGTTTTCATTCTGTGTTGTCTTCAGGATAGTACTAGTAAAGCCATGCTTCATCTCCTGTGACAATCATTTAATGAAACCCTTGAGGATCTTCATTCCACTTCTTTAAAATTTCCATTGAAAGCCCTGCTTATCTGCAGTTGAGTTGGGCACAATGGTTTTGGCACCTACCAAGTGGAAAGTTTGCCGAACTTTAATTTTTCAATCAGAATTGTGTAAGCTGAATCAATTAAGATGTCTATGGTGTTGGCCATTGTTTCTGCTGTTAATCACCAGCCTCTTCAATTAGGGCACCAACAAGATGAATTTTTCCTCGCAAATTGATGTGGATGATCTGCTGCTGCAGGCTACATCTTCAACATTGTCTCTTCCCTTCTTAAAACAAGTTATCCATTTGTAAACTGGTGACTTCTCTGAGGCATTGTCCCCATAAACTTTTCATAAAGCATCAATGATTTCACCATTCTTTTTTATTTTTTGGCCCCATTGACCCATCCCTGATTTTACCATTCTTCCACCCAAGTCTCACCACAAATTTGATATTTTTTCTTGCTTCAGTTGGGGTCTCATTTGTGTTGCCCAGGCTGGAGTGCAGTGGTACAACTGCAGCTCACTGCATCCTTGAATTTCTGATCTCAAGGGATTCTCCTGCCTGCTTCAAGTTGCTCTGAAAGAGATTTCTTTTCAAACTGGTGTCTTATCCTTCTTAGTGTCTCAAACTAGATCCTGTTCAAACATATTATAACAAGTTAGTACAAGTTTATTTTGATGGAAAAGGATTTTGAAATCCACGCATGATTTTTTCATAATTTGCATTTTTCCGTGAACCTTTTGAAGACCCCTCATAGAACCAAACTTCTCCCTCCCAAGCTATTTGTTTACAGTAGTTTCTAAGCAGGAAGCCAGAGCACTAACAGAGCCTTATCTGTTAAGGAGAAAGCAGAGAAACAGTCCTTTTCTTTTTTGAGGAACAGCTAAAGTAAAGGAGTTAATTCACAGCACCTGAATTCAAATCCAAACCCAAGCTCTCCCACACGCACTGGCCTAATGATTTTCAGCAAATTACTTCTTTAAGCATTCCCACCTGTGAAATGAGGGAAACAGTACTGATCCTCATTGTAGATAGAGTGCTTACAAGTACAGTATAAAGCTCTTAGAACAGTGTGTAGCATATTTAAGTGTGCCATAAATGCTATTATTAAGTATTCAGGAATACAGACTGGACCCCATAAAGATAATTCAGAGGACCATAAAATCAGTTTTCCTGTTATAGTTAATTTTTAAAAAACATGCTTCTTCATTCACCGTCTCCAGCACACAAACAGCAAAGCAGGGAGACACACACTTAGCCCAAGCGAGAAGACACTGAGACACCAGATTAGAAATGGCTTCACAGCACAGAATGACAGGTGCACAGGTCAAAGTCCTTTTAGTCAGTGCGCCCTGAGATATCGCAGTCAGAGTGGCGAACAATCATCTCCTACTACCAAATTGAAGGAATCAGCAGAGGTACTTCGGAACCAAGTGAGGATGTACAACCAGATTTAATGCCCTGTATAAACCTGTCAAGAAAACGTTCTGGAGGAAGGATGCATAGGAAAAAGATCTGGACATCAGCATTTGGTAATGTCTTCTTGGATATTCCTGACAAATGCATTCAAACTGACCTGGGTGTGGTGTGCTCAGTCTCACCAGAGCACAGCATTGGGCTTGAGAGTCTCACTGCTAAGAGGGAGAAAAGGAAAATGAGGGCAAGTTAGAGAAGAAAGAGGAGAATTCAGAACTGCACAGCTGGGGAGACTGAAAATGACTGCGGGAAAAAGGGGGGTTGGAAGGAGGGGAGCGGAGGGAGACCTTGGTGCTTGAGTGTGCCCCCGATGTGAGGACGGCCTCCCCCGCGCCCTGCTCCCATCCTGGCCCCCTGAGCCTGACCCAGGCAAGAGCCAGGAGCTAGCAGCGGGCACCGCCCCACGCAAGGTGACTAGGGTAAACCCCACAGCGCCGTGGGACGCCCAGGGCGCTTCATTCGGCCCAGGCATCCCTCATTTTTGGTCCCGATCTTGGATTGGTCCTATCAGGAATAAAGTAAGAACAGACATCTTCCTCGTTGGGGAGAAGAGGAAAGGGGGCTTTGGAAAGTTCCCCGGGACAGGGAGAGGGGCCCCAACAGTTCTAGATCTTTCTATAATGATCCACATTTCACCTCCTCATCCCTCTTGTCTCCCCAAAGCTCCGGACCTTGCTCCTAGGAGTCGGGGGAGGGCCTCCATCACCCTACAAAGTCGCACGCTCCCAACGGCAGCTGCACCGCGGGCCGGCTGAGAGGCCGACTCCTCAGGACCGCCAGTCCGCTTCCACCTTGCTTTTAAAGAGACACGCGCCTTTTGCCCTGCGCGCCCGCGAGGAGGCACGCTCCCGCCCCCGCCCTCCACACGTGCGACAGCGCGCGTTCCCGCCTGCGCGACCTCGAGATTCCGAACACCCGAGAGGAGGTGCGCTCTCAAATGTCGGGGGCGGAGCTAAACGTGCCACGCCCCCAAAGGCGGAAAAGTCCCTGATTCGCTGAGAGCTTGAGTGCCTCCAAGTTTACCCCATTGATCGCCTTCCTCCCCTCCCTCCTCCCACAGCAACTCGGGCTTTCCCTCAGGCACCTTTCGCCATAGGCGATGATGACCCCGCGGCGGTCCCGGGTGTGGCTCTGGTTCACCGCCATCTTGCTTCGGGCTCCTTCCCACCGCCCCGCAGATGGGAAAGGGCGGGGCCCGCGCCAAGCCATGGGGCGGGGCTCTGAAGGGGAGGGCGGAGATTATGGCGCAAGGAGGAGGAGTGAATCGGCGAGGCGTCTGGTCACGTGAGGGGGCAGTAGTCAGAGGGCCAGGCGGAGTCAGGGTTGAGACACGCCCCCGGCAGGAAAGGGGTGGGTCCAAGGAATTGTCTCCGCCCCCGGAGGGTAGAGGGCTGCGGTAGGTGAGTGGCTTCATGGACCTCACCTGCCCTCCTGGCTCCTGACTTCGTGACTATTATATTTCATTGAATTTAAGATGCTGTCAAGTATAAGATGCATCGTTTTTTTCATGTACCATTGAGAAAAAAGTTGCCAAATAAACTGACATGCCATCCGTTGTAAATGTATCCTGACTTCAGAAAATTTGTTTTAAAATACAATACTTATTAGAACAAATGAAATACAATGGCAATAGTGTGAAACAGTGGAACAAGCATTGAGGTCTAGTCCCTGTCCTATGGTGGCAGCTATAGGCAACCTTGAGCGAGGTGATTAAGCTCTTTGGACTTCAGTTTCTGCATCTGTGTGAAGGCCTTGGACTAGAAGAGCTCTTAGGTTTGTTCTAGCAGTGACATTTTATGTTCACTGAACTGTTTTATCACTCAAATCTCAGTTTTCATCTCAGTGTCATGATGCCACTCCAGTTCCTGCCCTCATCATGTTATAATACTTGAATGACTCCAAGAGCCTCTTGCCTTGTCTTCCACCAACTTTGACCCCTCCAAACCACTTCCCACCATTCACCTTGCACGCACCCTACAGAATGTTGAGGCCCCAAACATAACTGCATCCAGCTGTCACATTAGAGAAATAATATGCAGGTGAAAGTCACGTTATTTGCTGGATACAAATGAGAGTATGCACCTCAAGAAGAGGAAGGATTAGTTTGAGTTCAAGGAAAACACAAGCTAGTGCTTAAGTTTCAATTCTTAAAGTATTCACTGTAAAACAAGCAGTTCTCTAGGCAAGATGGGCCCACTCCTTTCATTGACTTGGTCCTTATGCCTTCAGGAAAAAGCTAGAAAGTTAATTGAATGAAAATAAACATCATTTTCATTGGAGACAGGCTGTGCAAAGCACAGCATCCCTCAAGATCAGGTGTGATAGCTCCATCACTCATTTTAGATACAAAACCCCAGGAAATGATGACTGGGGTCTGACCTCATGCCAATTAAAGATGAACTAACCTCACAAAGTGTTCCTGTTTCTAATATCCATGGCTACTTCTTACCAAGATGGTCCCTGTCTCACCCTCCGCACATCGGTGAGATGGTGTAGTGGCTGATTTGGTCAAGGAATACAAATAAGACAGGCCAAGCAGTTATTGTTCAAACAGCAATGTTTAGTTGTACAACACGTAAAGTCTAGCAACATTTACAGGACCACTTAGAGTGTCTGTTGGCTTGTTTTCAGTTGGGAAATTTAACCCTAATGTCACCATAAGATTGGCTGGGACCGGTAACATTTAAGAAATGGGTCGTTCTTGCATCCCCTAGGCTTGGGCCTCTTGCTCCATCAGGACTTGGTTATAGACGAATGGCCCACAAGTCACCAGCCTTTGAGCAAGTTGTGTCCAGGTGGAGGTGGTGGTGGGGTGGGCAAGGGGGGATTCCATAAAGACACAGTGTGTGGGGCAGTGGCAGCCGACATTCGCAAACATTCATGCATCTGATGGGGGCATTGCCCGTCGTCGGGTATTTTCCGTTAGCCTATAGCAACCACCTGTGGCCAGGCTAATTCATTACTCACATTAATGGGATGGGGGGGGGATAGGAGTAGGCAGAGTAGGGAGGAAGAGATCCCTCTTATTGCTAAGTGGACACAAGGGTGCTATTTTTCTTCCTAGATTGTACATCTTGTGAGTTTCTGGGGTTTTGTGTGTGTGTTGTTATCTTTTTAAGTTTGGGGATAAGGAAGTCAACCCTAGCAATGTCTGTTGGGGAACATCACTCTTCCTCAGTGGCTGCGTTATGGGGTGGGGAGGGTATGTAACCACATTCTGGGCCAGCCACAAGTGGTGATTTTTAAAAAATTTATCCTAGCCCTTGCTCCCCAACATCTGTAGTGACCCACCCTTATGAATACTTTCAAACAATGAAGGAGACACTCTTGTCCCACACTGGGGCTCACACAGCTGATGTCAATGAATCTGACAAGCAGAAAAAGTTGCTTTCTTGACCCTCTCAGGAAGCCAAGAGCAGCTCATGCAGATGAATAGACAGGGAGCAATGCCATTGCCCTTTAGGATGGTTACAAGTAGCTGGTATGGGTTTGCAAGGGCAGAAGCAGCTCTTGATCAGTTCTTTCACCCTACAGATGGACTGGGGCCGGCCGACACAGATGATGGAGTGGGGCAGCGCTGGCAGAACTCCATTCCACTGGGAGGAGAACAGTGGGTTGGATAAATGGAGAACGCAACTGTCCTAAAGAGGCAGCTGCCCCCGCCCCACCTGCTGAGGGTTGAGAGGGGCTGTGGCGGTGGGCTGGACAAGCACAGCACTAAAAAGGGCTTGGCCCTGCAGCAGTGCAGCTGAGAGGGATGGAGGGAGAAGCAGCGCTTGAAATGGCCTTCATTCAGCCGTGGGGCAGGGGGTGGCTGGCACAGGAGGAAGGACAGAGCCCAGGAGGCCTTCTCCCTGCAGGGGAGTTGAGAACGGTTGAGGTGTGTAGACCAGCAGCTGGCAGCAGACATACAAAACAGCTTCTCCAAGGGGAGTTGAAATCAAGGCTCAGGGGTGCCTGGCACCCTTCTCCTATCAGCCTCTCCAGTGCCCACCACCCGCATCCCTAGATCTCCCCCTGCTGGTCCCAGGTGTCCAGTCCCAGGTCTCTACACAGGACTGCTCACCGGAGCAGCCACGGATCCCTTTTCTGTTGAAATGTAGCAACCTCTAGGTTATAGCATTGCCACTGTTCTATCTTGACAAGGGCCTACCCTGTAACTCTGTGAGCAAGAGAGGATGAGGGCTGGATTGGTACATAAGCCTCCAGGAAAGACTGAAACCGTAGCTTTTGGATCCCTGGTGATCTGATCACCCCACCTCTGTCTCCTGGTCCACGGAATCTTGGATCTTAAGTCCATATTTTTTCCTAGCACCTGAGTGATAAAGGACTGTGATTATAAATGCTGGAATTCGTAGAAGACCAGTTAAACACCTAGGCTGGACCAGGAGATGGGACAGGAGGTTGTATGAGGTTATTGTAAACAGTATCACTTGGTGTTTTCCCTTTCCTAAGGCTAAATTGTTTCCCTAGCCCCGAATTTCAGCAATCTTACAGACTAGAGGAAAAGAGTAACTTATTTATACACCAACAGGGGAAATATCTGCATTAATAAATAACAGGGCTTCAGGGAAAGGCAAGAAGAGGTGAAATGTATGGTGGCAAGTATCACTGGGAATGTCTACAGTAGGCAGGAGGAGGGGGAATCAGGGGAAAGCAGAGAAAGACAGACATAAATGTAATTAACTTCACAAAAGTGAGGGAGAATTGGAAAGAAGTAAAATGGAAGTCAAGTGTGTATGAGACAAAGGGACCAATGGAGAAGCCAGCTTAGAACAGAGAGAAGTCCAAAGCAGGGAAGGGAGATGTGGTCTAAAATTTGTCTCTGAAGCCAAACCACCAAGAAAGGCAAACATTGTATATATTTTTTCTGATACTTCTTTAGTATTAGTTCTTCTAGAACTTAATGCCGCCGCAAAAGATTCTCACTTGACCAGCACAGGTGCTTGCTTTAACCCGGCCCTGGGAGCCACATCCTCGCTGGGCTTCCTGTTTGCCTTGGCTGCCCACAAGCTCAGGGCCCATTTCAGCGCTTGATTGCAGAAACTTTCTTTCCAATTCCTCTCTAAGGCTCTGATTTCTCTGGTAATCTCAGTTTGTGCTGTCCTGTGCTTTTAGTTGTGATCTTATTTGAAGGTGGTCTAAAATCATTTTTGAATGTAGACTGGGCATAAATTCTAAATATAGAAATGAAGATACTAAAGTGGATTAATCTAAAGGGCGGGAGAGAGGGAGGGAGGAAGGAACATATGAAGAGAGGAGGGAGAGGGAGAAAGAAGACGAAGCGGGAAGCAGACGCAGGCAACTGGCCCAGAAGCAGAAGCCAGGTGAGTGTGGATAGCAGGAGTCCACAACGATGACAACGGTGGTGACTTTGGGACAGTGAACACGACATAGACTGAAGGGTGGAGCTCCACTTCCTAGACACTAATTCTTTTTGCAGGAACCCAGCTCTGGCCTACTCTCTGCTCTCCTGTGACCTTCTTGTCCCCAGGAAGCCCTAGGCTTACTCCGACTTACAGGGAAGGTTGTCCTGAACTTCCTGCTCCCACCAGGTCTAGCTCTGCTGCTGCCTGTCCTTGGAGAGTGTCTACAGCCCCAGTCTGTGGGCAGGTTCAGAGATAAAAGTTGCCTGTGGCTTACTTGCTCCCATCATTCCTAAGTGAACCCCCCACCCCAAGACCTCTTGAGTGAGGCACACGGCCTTGTTCTGGGACACTAGGAAAGGAGACAGATAACGGACAGTCATGGAGGAACCAAACTTACAAGGGACTTTCCAGGGAGGGCAATGAAAATAGCTCACCCTGCATGCACACACTCAGGCGCACTCGCTCCTCCTCTCACACACACGCGATGTAGACAAGGTGCTCCACAAATACCAGACGGGCCTGTGGGACAGCGGTGAAAGGAAGAAGGTGGTTGGTGGTGGTATTTGGGGTGTGTGTATGTGGAGAAGTGGCTATGTGTGATGACAGAGAAGGGGTCGTCAGGGGTTACTGTCGTGGCTTTCCTCTGTGTCCACGCTCACCGGAGGGAGGCCTCCATTGTCATTGAGCCGCTTGGCCCTGTAAGTCTCATAGTGGATGTTGTGTGTCACTTCCTTGAGGTCCTGGAGGTGGGTCCTAAAGGACACAAGGTTTGAAGAAGAGGGATGCAATTAGGTGCAGGAACATGCAGTGGTGACACATCTGAGGCTGATACATCGCTTTGATGGACACTGGATCCAGTGATGGGGACCCACTCCCAGGAGCCAGTGATACTTCTACATCCCCTTCTGCTCCAAGGCAAGAGTTGGAACTGGGCAGAAATCTCTGTCAGACAGATCTGGAGACTCAGAAAGTGAATCTGAGCAGATGGCCCCTGACCCGAAATAATTCGACTTGCCATCTGGGCTGAGGGTTGTCAGGGGGACATCTTACCTGATGACAAAGTCTCGAAGCAAGGCAAACTCACAGTGGTTGAGGTTTTCCACTATGAAAAAAACAAAACCAAACAAAACAGGTGGTCATTTCATTAATACGGCTACATTCAGGAGATGAACTTCTGTTCAGGTCATGGAGGCATTTCGGAGAGATAACCCTTCCAGAGGTTTGCTCAATTCCATGCACTGGGTTTTATTCATTGAACAAATGTTTATTAAGCAGCTACAAGGGGCACAATGCCGTTCTAGACTCTGGAATAATAGCTAAGAGGGACTGTTATTTTTCCCATTTTACAGAACAGAAAACTAATGCATAGGGAGTATAAGAAACTTGCCAAGGTCTAAGACATGGCTCCTATCCTTAAGGAGCTTAAAATCTGATTGGAAGAAAGTAACTCACATAGAAAATTACAGTTGAGCCATCTTAAAGAAGTCATGCACTACATGAGAAATCCAATTCAACGTAGATTAATCACTTGCCAAGGATTGTGGGAACAGAACGAGGATTAAGACATGAACCCTCTAGACTCATAATCTAATGAGTGGGACAGACATTGTCATAAATAATTCCAGTTCAAGGCAGAGGATAAGAAAATGCCATTTAAAAAACCCAACAAAGGGTCAAAGGAAAAAGAGACAATGTGAGGCCATGGGATGACCTTTGTTTCTGTTTTTGTTTTTGTTTTTTGAGACAGAGTCTCACTCTTTTGCCCCAGCTAGAGTGCTGTGGCATCATCCTAGCTCACAGCAACCTCAAACTCTTGGGCTCAAGCGATCTTCCTGCCTCTGCCTCCCGAGTAGCTAGGACTACAGGCACGTGCCACCATGCCCGGCTAATTTTTTTTCTATATATATATTTTTTAATTGTCCAGCTAATTTCTTTCTATTTCTTTAGTAGAGACGGGATCTCACTCTTGCTCAGGCTGGTCTCTAACTCCTAAGCTCAAACGATCCACCCGCCTCAACCTCTCAGAGTGCTAGGGCGTGAGCCACTGCGCCTGGCCTGTTTTTTTGCTGTTGTCGTTGTTTTGTTTTTGAAATAGACTCTCACTCTGTTACCCAGACTAGAGTGCTATGGCATCAGCCTCGCTCACAGCAAACTCAAACTCCTGGGTTCAAGTGATCCTCCTGCCTCAGCCTCCCAAGTAGCTGGGACTACAGGCATGTGCCACCATACCTGGCTAATTGTTTTTTTTCTATTTTAGTTGCCTGGCCAATTTCTTCCTATTTTTAGTAGAGACAGGGTCTGGCTCTTCCTGAGACTGGTCTCAAACTGATGACCTCAAGTGATCTTTCTGTCTCGACGTCCCTGAGTGCTAGAATTATAGGGATGAGCCACCATGCCCAGCTGATCTTTGGTTTTGGAATCAAAATTTCTGAGTCTGAAATCCAAGTTTCACCACTAACAAGTTCTGTGACCGTGGGCAAGGCACTTAACCTGTCAGAGATGCCAGTGGCTCAGCGGCTTACATTCTGAGGACAGGAACACCTGCCCTGCTCCCCTCATTAGGTTATCATATTGAATGAGATCATTAACGTGATTCTTTGACAACTTCCAGAACCATCAAGAACTGCCCAAGGTCACATCTATTCATAACAACATGGAAATGGCAACCCTTCACCAGTGTGTCAGACCACATCCCCCTTCACGTGAAAACCTTTCTCTGGCTTCCCCAGTCCTTGCTAAACTCCTCCAACTCGTTGAGTCAGTGCTAAATCAGTCTCATTGCTTCCTGCCTGTGTCATGTTCTCAATTAGATTGTAAGCTCCTTAAGGGCAGAATCTGGCTGTCATTCATTTTACAGCATATATTTATAGGTGCCCTGATCTACAGATGCGTAATAAATTGTCACTGGATAATTGATCAGTAGCCAGTTCTTCTAGAAGAATTACCTTCAATGATCCCCCAGGGAGTTTTTCTGCCGAGGACCCTCTTGCCATTCACTTGGTACTCCTTGTCACTTCCCACCACAGCGAAAGGCATGCTCTCCTGCTGTATAGGAACAGAAACACAAACCAGACATATGTGCATAGTCATCCTCCTACAACCTGAGCATCCAAGGGCAGGGCAGCATAGGGTCCTCTAGCCTTGAACCACACATCTCTGATGCTCATTTAGCAATACCTGCCTCTTGAAAACAGCACTGGTCTGGGAGTCAGGAGGTCAGGCGTCCTGGGTCCAACCCTGACTACACCACTGCCTGGCTGGTTAACCTCAGTAGGTCAGCTTTCCTTCAACTTTAGAGCACTTCATATTTTTCACAGTGCTTTAACACACATCTTTTGTTGCTGTTGTCATAGTTTTGGAGACAGGAGCTCACTATGCTGCCCAGGCACTTCTGGGTTCAAGTGATCCTCCTGGCTCAGTCTCCTGAGTAGCTGGGACTACAGGGACACACCACTGCACCCAGCTCACATGTCTCCTTTGATTTGGAACAACACTGAGGTCGCTGGGACAGACCTCTCTTAAACGATCCCCACCCAAGCCACAGCCAGACTCACCGAAGCTTTACACCATCTCCCGTGAAACCTACTGGCAGATGCCCAAGCCCACTGAACTCCCAGAGCTCGAGGCCACTTTATGATATTCGTGGGCCCTTCTACTCCGCCAAGTGGGTTGTTTGTTCATCAAGAGCCAGTTGTTTGTTCTCAAATCTATTTGCCTGCTTTGTATATTACTGTAATTGGATAAACTAACTAATATATAAATTGAAGACACATGCATGTGGAGAATTGCTGCTCTGAAAATTGAGTCTGGGTGCGGTAACTCACACCTGTAATCCCAGTACTTTGGGAGGCTGAGGCAGGAGGATCATTTGAGACCAGGAGTTCAAGACCAGCCTGGGTAATAGAACAAGACCTGTCTCTACAAAAAAGTTTTAAAAATTAGCTGGATGTGGTGGTTCATGCCTGTAGTCCTAGCTACTTGGGAGGCAGAGGCAGGAGGATGGCTTGAGCCCAGGAGTTCCAGGCTGCACTGAGCTATGATGGTGCCACTGCACTCCAGCCCAGGCAACAGAGTGAGACCCCATCTCCAAAAAAAAATTAAGTTGAATGTTTCAGAAAGACTTGATAAAAGTGAGTTGCTTTGGCATTAAGGGTGGATTTATCCTCAAAGAAGAGGCCTTGGCTATATATGAAAAGAATGTTTAATGAATGTGATATATATGTTTTAAGTTATTTTAATTTAATAACTTTATAAAATCTTTAAACATTTACGATTTGTATACATCATTAAAAAATTATTTCCTCATTTCAATTAACTTTTTCAATTAACTGACCAACTACCAGTCTCAACTACATCAGATAGGGGGCTTCTGCTAGAGTATCCACTCTGTTTGTTTTTTAGAGACAAAGTCTCACTCCGTTGCCCAGGCCGGAGTACAGTGGCGTGATCAAAGCTCGCTGAAGCCGCGCGCTCCTGGCCTCAAGCGATCCTCCTGCCTCGGCTTCCCAAAGCATTGGGATTACAGGCGAGAGCCACCACAGCTGGTCAGATTATCCACTCTTGATGGAGGAGGAGACTCAAGACCAAAACAGAGAGTGATTTGTCTCAAGTTATAGTGGATTAATAGAAAAGTCCAGACTAGATCCCGGGATTCTGATGTGCAATCACAGAATTGCAGGAATTTAGAATTGAGAGAGCCTTAGAAATCACATAGGCTGATGGTTTCCGAGCCAGATTCACGGAGCCTAAAGATTCCTAGTGGGAATGTTGGCAGCTGCCGTGGGGCAGGGAAAGCATCTCTGCTTGTATATTTTATATGTTGGAGTTCTGAGATTTAACTTTTTAAAAAGGGTTCTTTGGGTGGGGGAAGTCTATAAGCCACTCACCTAGACTAACTCCTACATCTTATAGAGGGGAAACTCAGGCAGAGTCTGACTAGAGCACAGACTTCCCCAAATCCCAGCCGGATGCTTTTCCTGCCTGGTGCCCCTCCCATCACCCCACACTCTGGTTTTGCCAGACCCTATGGGGGAAGATGAGGCTTTTGTGGGTCAGGCAAGGTGGGGCAGGGAGTATGGAAAGAGGCTGGTAGACAGAGGAGGTACACAAACTCATCTGTGTGATGAGCAAAGCCCTAGGCACCCACCCTGATTTTGTCATTCTCTGTCTTGTCCTCCAAATCTTCATCAAATTCCTTCTGCGGGTAGAATTCAATGCCATTTACTTCAAGCTCCTTGCGAACCTAGAGGCGGGGGGAGACGCAAGGTAGCCAAGTGTCAGGACAATAGAAGAGGAGTTACGTGTGTGTGAGCTGAAGTCGGAGAGATGGATCCTGCCTTCGATGATCCACAGTCATCTCTGAACTCCGAGAGCCTGGGCAGCAGGAAGGTCCTGAGTAAATGCAAGGCCCAGTTACGCGATGACCACAGCCCAGCCCGAAAGGAGGACGAGTCCAGGGCTTCAGGCCCCTGGGTCCTCACAACCAGCTTGCTCGTCTCAAGGTCCTTAAGACTAAGATTTAGACAAGTAGCACAGCTGAGTGCAGAGCTCACTGGCAGTGCTCGTGCCCCCTGCATGTCATGTTCCTGTTTGCAAGGAGGAGAGGGGAGGCCCGCCCCGCCCCAAGCCTCTCAGTCTGCCCTCTTTCAAGGCCTTCAAGGTCAGCTTAAGTCTCTCCTCCTCCAGGAAGCCATCCAGGACCACTTCATTGTTTTATTTGATTCCACAGTTATTAAAGGCAGCAACTGTCTTTTCATTTCTCTGGAATCCCTCCCCTCCCCCAAACCCTTACCCCCAGGCATCCGGCACAGAGCTGAGCTTATAGAAGATGCCAATAAGAATAAGGACTGGCCAGCAGTGGCAGTTGATTGACTCACTAGTCTAGTCCTTCAAGTAGCCTAACATTTGAGGAGTGACCCTCATGTTCATGGTGAGGTAGGTATTCAGTGGTCTCCACAGGTAGGCTTGGAGGGTGGGAAGAAAACAGCTGGAGCTGCACCGACTCATCTTCATCCCTGGTGCCCAGATACCACCAGCCTCAGCCTCTTTAATGGTTCAGTAGGAGCTGGGGTGGAGAGTTGGTTGGGGTGGGTGTCACGGTGGGGGTGAAAGAAGGACAAGGGCTAGGAGATGGCTTGGACCCAGAGGAGGGGAAGGAAGGGATGGAGACAAGAAAAGGAGAAAGGGCCTTCTCACCCTTTGCTTGAATTCAGACTTCTCCTCCAGGGTCATGGTGTCAGCCTTAGCAATGACAGGGATGATGTTCACAACTTTGCTGAGGTGTTTCATGAACTCGAGATCGAGAGGTCGCAAGCTGGGGCCCAGAGAAAGTGGGATGTCAGAGCCGCCTTGCCCTCCCCCACTCGGCCACTGCCATCGCTCCAGGGCGCCCTTGGAGAAGAGGACTGGGCTGGCCATCGGCTGAGGCCAAGAGGCTGCCAGCTCTCCTCTCCGACGCACACCCACAGCCTCACTGTCTGTAGAGCAGTCGTGCCATTTCCCTTTTTCTTCCTCAGTTCCCACAGAAATCCTGCCTCTCTTCCAGCCCCCTCAAACCAACCCTCCAGGACATCTCTTCCGACCTAGGGATTTCTTTCTCCTTGGAACATCTGTGGACTGTTGGCCCCACCCATATGTCCCTGTGTCCTGGTTGCTGGTGTGTGTCCTATTCTGCCTCTGCCCAGCTCCCACAGTTAGTCCCGCTGGGCCCAACTGGGAGCCTTGCCCCTCCCCCAACCTGAGGGCCCAGCCTGTCCCCTACCCAGGCTCTGGGGCCACAATCTGGCTCTGTTTGCGATCAGGGACTCATTAAGTCAGGCTGCCTGATGGTTCACTCTGATAGGGGTCAAGGCCTAGGGAGGGACCTTTTATTGAGTCCCTGGGCCTGGCCCAGGGTTTTTGTTTCTTATTCCTTCTCCCTGTGTCACTGAACACCTGCTGAGTATCTGGTTCCCCCAAAATTTGAGGTCTACCTTGCTTGTGCCATCCTCTCAAGCACTCATCTGGCCCAGCAGCTGGGCTTAGTAGTGAATTATGAGACACACACTCCCGCAGGCAGGCTGCATGCTGGCCCACTGGGGTCTCCATCCTCTGCCTGCTCCTGGTATTTCCTGCATGGGGCCCACCTGTCACTCATGATCGGAGTTCCCAGCACACTCCGCTTGTGGTCGCCCTTCATCTCTAGACATCTGGCTCCTCATGCTGCGCTGGCCACCCTCCAAGTGCATATGGCTAGCTGGGTCGCACATCCCACCAAAACACCTCCTTGGGGCAGTTCTCTCTGCTGGCACAGTCTTGTTGTGGTGCTGGGACACCAGCGGGCAGGAGGGTGGCTGACGTTGGTCTGCTTTAACCTCCTAGTGAGACAGTCAGACTTTCTTGTGGGAAGCCTGGGGAAGCCCAAGCCTACAGGGCCATGACTATATTTCAGCCCACCTGGCCCTCCTCAGCTGAGTCAAGATACGGATTATCCAATCCAGAATGGGGGCAGTGGATGCAAACCAGAGCCAGGCCCAGCAACAGGGGTGGGTTGGTACATACGAATGTCCCGTGGGGGAGATGAAGTAGAGGCAGCAGTGGACACGAGTGTCAGGGATGCGCTTCTTCCTGGCGATGTTCACCTCCTCCTTTAGGAACTTCTCGTACTGCTCATTGATGTACTTCTCAATGGGTTCCCAGCTGAGGGTGGGGAAAAGTAGGTGGATGCATCAGAAGGACAGGACCTGGGGGCGCAGCTTGGGCATGCTCAGGAAGCAATAGCCTCACACCCCTCTCATTTCCCAGCTCCCCTGGTGGGTCTAGGATACCTGCTGGCCGATTCTCCCTCAGCTCCCACCCCCACCATGGCTTTCTTAGCTGGTTAGTAAGCAAGGGTGGAACTTCCCAGGGGATCTAGCTTCTGCTTGGGCTGTGGGAAGCTGCAGAGCATGGAGGAACCAATTCCTTTCATTCTCAATGTGAATGAATCTGCAGCATGTGAAGTATCTTCCTAGCAGAGTCTTTAGGGTGAAAATCTCAGAGGCAGACAGATACCAGTTTTCATTGTTGATCTGGTCTCCAAAGCCCGGGGTGTCGATGACAGTCAGCTTCATTTTGACACCTCCTTCCTCTATCACTGGGGGTGGGGTGGGGGATGAAAAGAAAAGGTACCAGAGAGGTCAGTCCTGCAGCTGACCCCAGGTGCCCTGCAGCCTGCTAGCCAGGGAGACCCAGGCCTCTTCTTTCCTTCAGGACCAATTGTTGGAAAAGTTGAGTTTAGGGGTCTTTCCCACCTCAACACCTTCCCTCATGCTATTCCCTGCACCTGGAATACCCTCTTTCTTCCTACCTGTCTAAATCCTCCCTGTGCTTTATCATCTAGCTCAAGTCCCGCTTCTTTCATTCTAGCACCCCCCTTCCTGAACCAGCAGTCTAAGAAGTTTGCTTATAGAGTGTAGTGCTCAATGCTGTCGTCTTAGGTTGCCTTGCATTTGTCTTACTCCCTAATAAGCCTCATTATTTCCCCTTTCTGGCAGAGGTCCCCTCTGAACAAAGCCCACTGGGGTCCCTGCCTGGTCCTCACCATGCCCAATAGCTTTGATCTCCACCGTCTTGGGAATCTTCTCCTCCCGGTTCCAGCTGGAGGCCTTGCGGCTCACTTGGGATTTGAAGAGTGTGTTGACCAGTGTTGACTTGCCCAGTCCACTCTGGCCTGCAGTAAAGCAGGAGGAGGAGGTAGGGAGACCCCACGTCCACCTCCTGAGCCTAACAGCCCCCCTTGAGCTTACAGAATTCTAGAACTGTGATTCAGGCCAACCGCGTGACCACTCCTTGGGTGACGCAGAGGCTGCGTGGGGAGAGCAGGCAGGTGGGAACGGCTTCCTGCTTACTGGAGAAGGCCATGAGATAGCGTCAATTGGATTCCACATTCTCTCTCCTGGAGCCCCAGGACCACTGGGAAAGGGGACAATCCCTGTATCTGCCTGGTATAGCAGTTTTTGTTTTTTTGGTTTGGTTTTTTGCTTAGGTTTTCACTCTTTAATAATATTAAAAGTAAAAAGAGAATTATCTTGCATTCTTATACTGCCTCATAGTGCATAATGCATGTTCACATCTGTTAGCAAAATTCATGTTTGTATCTGCCCTGTGAGTCCTGCAACAGAGCTATCTTTATCCCCAGGTGAGCTAGATGGTCCTAGAGAGATTGATCCCCTTCTAATATAAAATATGCGCAAGGCAACAGAAAGAGTGTGACACCAGGAACTTGAATCTAAAGAACCCCTTGGCTCCACATCCACTCTTAATTCTAGTGTAGCAGTTTTTTAAATTGTGCTCCCAGAAGCCTCAGTGTCCTGTGAAGACACACGTAGGGAGGCCGCAGTCCCCACCTCCACTGCCTTCACTATGCCATTCTTTTCACTTGGTTTCCACATGCAGTTCTGCAGCAGATTGCATTGCAAGGGAAAGTTCCGCAGCTAAAAATTGTTTGAAAACCCCTGGTCTGGGCGATGATTCTCAAACTGTAACGTGCACAAGAATCCCACAAGAGAGCCTTGCAACTGACGAGCAGCGTCAGAATCGCCTGCCGCTTTTAGGAAATGCAGGATCTCAGGCCCCACCCCAGACGGATGATTCAGAATCTGTGTTTTAACTGGGCTTCCAGAGGAATCATATGGACAGAAAAGTCTAAGGAATGCTAGTCTAGAGCACTCTTGTGGAACATTAAAAAAAGAACCGGGCTGGGGGTAAGGGCCTAGGGTTCTAGACTCAACTGTGCTATTTCCTCTGAATGCCTTTGGATTAGCCATGTTGTCCCTCTGGGCCTCAGTTTCCTTACTGATGGGATGGTGGGGAGAGAGGGAATTGGAAGATACCAGGGATGACAAGTACGGTGCATTTCTCCTTCCAGCGGATAGACTACAATGTTAAAAAGGCTACATCTGGGCTCAGGACTGAACACGTGTCATGACTGTCCAGCAGTGTCTGTCAGGGGCACCGCTGGGAAGAGAAGTGGCCCCCAGGTATTGAATTTGCCATTCTTGGTCTGGGATGTTTTCTAAGGTCATTTGTTCATTAAGATTCTTGAGTGCCAAGTACTGTCCTAGAATTGGAGGTACAATTGTGAACAAGACATCATTCTTACCATCAAGGAGTCATTTTGTGTGAGGGAGACCAAAACATAGCAGACAATTACAATATGTTGTAATAACAACCACGAGAGAGATAATCACAGAACACTGTAACAGCACTGCAAAGGCAATCCAACCCAGCCTCTCTGCGATCAATACCAACTTCTAGGAAAATGCACCAACTAAGCTGAAACGTGAAAGATGACTTCAGATGAGCCATGAGTAGCAGGAAGGGAGTTCTAGACAGAAGGAACAGCAAATGCAAAGGCCGAGAGGTAGGAAAGAGCATGGCAAGTCAAGAACAGTTCCTTATGAGCGAGGAGTAGAATGCTAGATGGGAAGTGGTCAGAGATGAGTTGGAGAGGTAGTGCCAGAACAAACTTGGTGTTTAAACTTATCCTGAGTTTAAAAGAGAGTTATTGAAGAGTTTTAAGTAGATAGGTGATTTGATGAGTTTTATAAGTTGGAAAGATTATTCAATCACTGGTGGACAATAGATTGGAGAGAAAAAGAAGACAGAGAACCAGTAGGGTCAGTGCTACTCTAAAGTGTGGCCTGTAGCCCACCTGCCAGGGTCAATGAACCATCTGCTACCAGTTTGCACCAAGAGGTAAATCAACTATGTCACTGAGCACACTGTTCAGTTCAGCTGATGTTTTCTATAGCAAGACGTTCCAGATGATTTACACTCTGGCCCAAGCTCCAGCTGAGTTATCTTGCTGTAGGTCAGCATTCTGAGCTGCATGGTGTCAGGTGGCCATGGCAATCCAGGTGAGAGACCTAGCTCAGCCTAGGGTGCGGCAGGGGAGATGGAGGGAAGTGGGCAGATATAAGAGATATTGATGAGATAAAATGGACAGGATTCAATGGTTGATTAAATTGGAGGATAAAGGAAGAGGAGGAAAGAAGGATGATGGCCAGATCCCTGTTTCAGCACAGAGGGAACATCTCACTGAGATGGGGCAAAGGTCCTTCCTGCTCTTACATTCTGTGATGCTACTCAGTAACCAAAACCCTGGAAATTCTCTCGGAGTTCTAAGGCACTACAAAAGATAAAAAATAAGACCTCCCTTCATCCCATCTGCCCACCAGCTCTTGGAAATAGAGAAGCACACTGATGATTCTCCAGTGTCCCAAACCTGAAAAAAGGAGCGGGCAAAGCTGCCTGTGTACACCCAGCTGGTGGTGGGGACAGGCTGGCCGTGCATCCAAAGCTCCCACCCCTGGATCAGCTGGTCTTTAGGGGAGAAGGGGGTCAGGCCTTTCGATCAGCATGGTGAAAAGCTCCTTCTAGGAAAAGTTCATCCTAGAGAAGCCAGCACTGAGGCCGTTCTGGGGAAAGAAATGTGATCCTTCGTGCTGCCCACCACAGGCCTCCAGTGACCCCACAGCGCTCCATACCAACGACCATGATGTTGAAGTCGAAACCGGTCTTCATGGTCTTCTTGCGCATCTGCTCGATGATGGTGTCGATGCCGATGTAGCCCAGCAAGTTGGAGTTGATGCTGACGGGCTTCATGGGCACTGCCGGCTTAGGCCTGGGCTCAGGCACCAGCTCAGACATGGCTGCGTCCGTCCTGGTCTCTGGGAATCCTGCAAAGCCAAGGTGGGAGGGTTCGGAGGGGCAGGCAGGAGGAGAGCAGAGGTCACGTGGAAGCCACTGTATTTTTCTCCTGATACAGAATCATATGGAGCTCGGACTGAAGGGGACCTTAATGTCATCCAGTCCAGGTCCCTCATTCATAGATGCAGAGACTGAGGCCTAGAGGAGAAAGGACTTGCAGGAACACAGAGCAGAACAGTCAGATGCAAAATCTGGACCAGTACCAGGTTGTCCAGTTGCGGGGCCAAAACACCACACCCATGTGTCTAACCAGGGTTTCTCCACCCTAGCACTACTGACATTTGGATAAATCCTTCTTGTGGGGGCACCGGCCAGTGCATGTAGGATGTTTAGTGGCATCCCTGGCCTCTAGTAGATGCCAGTCATAGCCCCCCAGTTGTGACAACCCAAAATGTCTCGAGACGGTACCAAATATCCCATGGTGGGGCAACACCACCCCGGTTGAGAACCACTAGTCCAAGAAATGTCTGGAGTTATTGAGACCTGAGTCCTGCCTCCCCAAATAAAGAGCAAAGACCCTATAGAATCCTGGACTGATCTATTGACTGTCATTGACTTCAGCTGCTTCATCGTTTAGAAGCAAACAGGGCTACCTTCTCTGCAGAGTGGGCATCAACTTCCATTCCCAGCCTCGGTGTCCTCTCTGTTCTACGAGCACCACTGCAAAGTAGGAGTGTACGTACCTCAGACACCCTCCCACAGCTTTGAATCTGTGGGACCAGGGGCCAGAGGGGAGGAGATGAGAACCAGATGAGAGCTGTCACTTGCCTAAGATGACACAATGTGCTCCTGGAATGGTCGGTGGCAGAAGAAAGGAGAGGCTGAGGAACCAGCCCCTCCCAGTGGGGAAAGGCAGGTGTCCCTCTGGGTCTGGCAGAAATCTTTGGGTTTCCTTTTCAGGCCACTGCCCACCAGGGAAGGTTGCAGGATAGAGCATCTCCATTTCCCCAGCCACAGAATGGGTGGGGGAAAGAGCCCGGCTCTGCCACTCATCAGCTTTGAGGACTCCGCGGGCCACCTCCCCCTGGGAGCCTGCTCCCTCCTCTGTAAAATGCTAAGATCACAACTAGGGCTGTGATGAGCACTACACAGCGATGCTTAGGAGCACTGAGCGCCGTCCTCACAGTCCCAGACCCTCCTGCCCCTGCCCCTTTCAAGTCCCCCAGCTTGTCTGGAGGGGAATGAAACAGTGCGTGTGAAAGCACTTGTCAAAGGGAGGTACCCCGCATGCTAATTACACAAGCAGCATTATTAGACTCCATGCTCTCTCGAGGACGCCCCCCAGCTTTGCTGTTCTAGAATCCTCTGGTTCACAACTACAGCCCTGCAGAGTCTCAGGCTTACAGGAAGGCCTGATGGAGCAGCAGATGGGAAGGAGGGAGAGGGGACAGAGTGTTCCCTCCCACCCCTAAACCCAGCCAGGAGTCTGCCCTTGTCCCCCACCACCTGGTCCTTCCTCCATACTGGCAAGACCCTCTCTCCCGATGGGAAACTGTTCTTTCCTTTGTCACTCTCAGGCGCAGCCGAACCTCACAAAGCCTCGGGACCTCCCCAGGGCTCTCTCTCGCTTCCCAGGAAGCTGTTGCCAGCCAGGCAGCTCCAGACGGCAGCAAGATTGGCTCAGCCCTGCAGCAGCTGACTCTCAGCAGCCCGGCCCTGCTCCTCCACTCTTGCACGTGGCTCCCAGCCCCACTCGGCACACCTGCACTGGGGCCACTGCCCCATTTTCCCTCCCCAGCTGCTCTGGCAGCTGGCCGTCTGCAGCGGAGCCCATTTGGGCTCCACACCTGTGTTGCGAGATAGCCCTATCTGGGGTGGGGGTGCGGAAAGTGAGTCTGGTATTTATTTATGAGAGGTTTTGTAAGTATTCTCATAAAGTGTGTGTCCTCACCATGGCCTGCTCAGCCCTGGCCTGTTAACTACAGCGTCCTAGAAGAGCACTCCCAAAAGACAGACCCGGATTGAGAGAGGGGGCCTACGAGGTTCCCAAGCAACTGCCAGGGGTTACGGCAAGCCTGCCGCACAGCCAGGACATGGTGGCTCTCACTTTCATTCTAGTGAGCGCATACGAGCACCCATTGCATGCACTACACAGAGCACCTGCCGCCAAGTCAGCCCCTTCCTCACATGCCAGTCACATGCTGACAACAGCCACCCATCAGTCACAAGTACTGCAAACATGCTGCAGGTCACTGCGCCCCCTCCCGCCCCTGGCTGAGTCCTACCCCGCCTTCACCCTCAGCTCCAGTGCTGCCCAGGAAGGCCTCTGCTCTCCCGTCTCATGGGACGTCTCGGCCCCCCGCGGGCACACTGGTACTCATCACACTCATTCATTCATTCATTCCATCCCATCCAGTCCATTTCATATGCTGCCAAATGGGGGCCCACTCCAGACAAGCCCTAGACTAAATGCCAAGGACACTTTTGTACTCCAGACAAGGTCGTGGCCCCCAAGGGCCCACTGTCTGGCAAGGGAGCCTGACAAGTACACAAAGACCTCTAGAGCACAGAACAGATGCTGCCCTGGAGCTGGATTCTGCAGCTCCGTGCTCTCCCCCTATAGCTCCCCTGGTCCTACCATGCTAACCTCAGATGGCCAGCTGACCCACGCTTGAGTCCTGGCCGGGTGACCTCTGTGAGCCTCAGTTTTCTCCTCAGAAAAGTGGGGGTGGTACCTACCTTGCTAGGTGGCTGTGAAGGGGATACAAAATCACGGACATAAAATACCTGGCACTGAATATGTGCGAGTTCCCATCCTTCTTTAGGGCAGGGGCCGTGTCTTATTGATCTCCGTGCCCAATGTACCTAGCATGCCACAGGCACTCAGCAATGAATGAACGGATAGACGAAAGCCCCAGGGTGAAGCAGGTGTCACTTCAGAGCAATCACCTTTCCCTTCCCTCAGACGCTTCTCCCTGTACAGAGCAGCCGACCCCTGCCCAGCAAATGGCTGGCCGCAGTCTGCGGTTAAGAGACCTTCTCCCTCCCAGCAACAGGGACTGGAGCGGGGAAGAGCTCAGGATGGAGTCACAGCAGGATGCAGCTCAAGTATGCCACCCTGGCTAGATGGTCCTTAGTGTTCCCACTGAGCTCCCAGCTCTTCCATGGTCCCTGGAGAAGAGGAGTTTTGTCCACAGCACCTTCTGCCAGGAGCTCCAGACCCCATCGGGGGTCCAGGGAGAGGTGCTGTCCATCTGACTCAGCTCTGGTGGAATCCCGCACAGAAACAGCACCTCATTCCCATGCTGAGCAAGGACCCTGGTGCTTTCTTTTACAAGCAAATGAATGGCTTTGTCTTTGTCTTAGCCCAGGGACCCCACCCCTCTATTGAGAAGGTGGCAGTTGGGGGAGGGGACCTTTCCAAAATACCACCTGCCACCCTGGCTTAGTGCTGGCCCTTCTTCCTTCTCTCCTGAACTGGGGATCTTCTCTCCCGAACTGAAGGCTCCCGCAGCAGCCTTCCAGACCCCACCTCCACCCGCAGAGACAGTTCCAGTCCACCCCAGCTCAAGGCCTGGGCTCTCGGAAAAGGAATCACAAAAGAAATCTTAGTCTTTCCCCATCCATAGGAGCAAAGGACACTCCCTTCCCCCATCCCAGCCCTCTGGAGGCCAGCGAGTTCCCTTGGAGACCACCAGCTGGTGCCTGTCTCAGCGTGTGCCTGGGGGAGGAGGGGAAGAGGGGATTTGTGTCAGCGCACAGGTCTATCATCTGGCGGTACGTGGCTCTGGTACCTGTGCCTGGTGTATGCGTATGTGCGCGTCTTGGTGTATTCCAGCGTGGGGCTTTCTGTGCGCATCTGGGTCCCCGCTTGCGTGTCCGTGGGTCGCTGTATCTCCCCGCGTCCTGTGTGTGCCTTTCTCAAGATTTTATCTCTCGAGGTATATGGCACCATGTGTCCGTACATATGTCACCGCGCGTGGGCTCCTCCTCGGCGCAGCAACCCTCCCGCTGGTAGCACCTCCCGCCGCGCTTGCCAGGGCCACAGCCTCCTCCTGGCGGGTGTCGCTGGCCCGGCCGGCCGCCCTACCTTTGGACATGAATCCTCCTTTGTCTCCGTTCCTCCGGGAAGATGCTCAGGGCGCGGGGTTGAAGGCTGAGCGGGGCGCGGGCTCCCCCTGGGCCGAGCGGCCCCTGCAGCAGGGCCTCACCCCTCGGCGCTCTCCGCCCACCCGCCCGGCCCGCGGCCCCGCCGCGCCGCCCCTGCGCCCCGCGCCGCCGCGCCCGCCCGGGACTTCGCCTCGGCTCGTTCGGCGCCGCGCTGCCCCTGTCCGCGCGCACCGATGCTGCCGCCGCCTGCCGCCGCCGCTGCCACCCGCACCACGTGACCCGTGCGCCCGCCGACCCGCCGAGGGCCCCTCCCCCTCCCGCGGCGCCCGCGCCCGCACACGGGAGCCGGCCCTAGGTCCCGACTGCGGGCGGCCCAGCAGGCGCGGGATGCCGTGCCTGCGGGCTCCGGGTGCCCAAAAGGTGCCCGCATCTCAGACCGGGCCCCTTACCCTCTGGGCTGGGGCCGGTGGGGGGGCGCAGGGGACCAGTGGCAGCGGCCCGCGGCCGTGCGCGCGCGTGAGTCACGCGGTGTTGGGGATGCTGCACTGGCTCTCCGCGGTCCTGCCCAGGCCGGCGCCCGTCGAGCCCTGAGTCGGCCCGGCTTCCAGGCGCTGCTCCGGGCTGATGAGCCCTATAACCTTGGGCTTTAGTCAGGAACTTCCCTCAGCCTCAGTTTATCCATCAGAAAAATCCTTCCTGCATTCAGTCAACATTAACGGACAGCACACTGCCAGGCCATGGGGCACATGAGGATGGCCATCCCTACCATCAAAGGTCCTGGTGTAGTGGAGGAAACAGGAAGCTGGATTGTCCTAGTGCAGGGGGTTGGGGTTTGCACAGGGTACTTTGGGTGCAGGCAGGTGGGCACCTTGGGGAGAGAGGGGTTGTGGAAGATTTTTTGGAGAAGGTGAGGGCCGAGATGGGAAGGCCAAGGGAGGCAGGAGGGAAGAAGGAAAGGGCATCCTGCACAGAGGCGAGGAGGCCCAGAGGTGAGAGCTGCGTGGTGCTGGTGGTCAACCCAGAGCTCTTGGGTGCAGCCGAAGCAGAGAAAATTCCAGACAGGTACATAGAGCTATGAGGCTGGAGAAGTCCGCAGCCTTGGAAGCTAGGCTGGGGAGCTGGACTTTAAGGGAAGGTGATGGTGAGTCATCGTGGAATATTAAGCCCAAAGTGCGGCCATCCAGGATGTGAGCCCCTGTGGCAGCTGTGTGGAGGGGGAGAGAGGTGGCCTCACAGGGGCAGAAGGATGGAAAGGAGAGACAGACAGCCAGGCAGCTGGATGAGCTTGCAAGAGAAAGATGAGGGAAAAAAGGATACCCAGGTTTCTAGTCGCAGGATAGAAGGTGGGCGCTGCCTGCAGCTGAGGAAGTGAAGTCAGGGAGGCAGGCGGCACTTCACAAAGAAAAAGGAAGGCTGTCTCTGGACATGCCCAAGAGATGTCTGGGTAGAGGAGTCCAGCAGGCGGTGGCTGTCCCTGTCCACCTTTCAGGAGAGAGGGCTAGGCCGAACACGGAGGGAGAGCTGAGGTTGCATAGGGAGACCAGAGCGGGGGTGAGGTTCCCTCTCTGAGTGCACAGAGCAGGATGAGAAGGGATCCAGCAGCCCAGAGACCCAATTCAGGCACTGGGCCAGATGCTTTCCATGGACATTTCCAGACCCAGAATCTCAAAGTTTTTGAAATGTTGGCAATAAGCTGCCCTATGCAGAATTCTGGGATCTGGGTACCAATCAGCTCACTGCCACCAGCCAGCTTTGATGGGACTTTAAGTGTGTCACAGACTCTGAAACCAAATGAACTTCTAGTCCTTGTGTTGACCTGTTTATCATTCCATGTAGGACTTCCACTTATATTAGTATAAGTCTCCAACCTACCTTTCAGGACTAAAGGGCTGGGGGTGAGGGGCCAAGGAAGAGACTTCCAGGTAAGGCACCTTTTAAGCAACAGATACCTTCCTAAAAGGCTGAGTGTGAATGGATTTAGAAGGTCTCAGGTGCAGTCATTATCTCACACTCAGAGGACCGCTGCAGTGGCGAGTACTATTAGACAAATCACCGCTTACTCAAGCGCTGGTCAGTATTTTCACATAGGAGGTTTGCCTTAAAAGCTGGCCTCACCTACTGATCACCTGATTATTCCCGCTCTTCAGGAAACAAAGAAACAACCCCAGGAGATGCTAAAGGGAGGACTCAGCATAATTGCTGCTCCACAAGTTTCCCGGTAAACTTTCCTTCTGATGGCTTCCCTCAGCCTGACGTCTGAACCAGCAAGTTAGGACCCAGCTCAGGGTACACCCCCTATGTTCAACTCCTCAAACTCCATTCCCTTTTCCCTAAAAACCCATTCAACTCTGACCTTAGAGTCCTCCCTCCCTTTCCCAGTTCCCCAAGCATGACCCACTTCCAGGCTCATACACCCCCTGCCCTCCAGCAGCCCAGTGCATCCCCAGCCAAGCGCTCTGCATTTACCTTTGCATTCTGTGTCCAGGTCCAGTGTGGCAGGTTCCGTGGCTTGGTCTGGGGCAGCATCTGTTGCAGGGTGGTCCAGGGCTGGGGCTGTGCTTCTGCTTGACATCACCAGGCGGGTAGCAATGTCCAATGCGGTCAGGTCATTAACCCTGTCCAGTGGGGTCTCCCCAGTGGCTGGATCCGGGGTGACTGGCACAACCGAACCCACGGCTGTGTCCAGCTTGCTTATGTCCAAAGCAAGAGAATCCACAGCTGTGCCTAGCTTGGCTCTATTTGCTCTCGCCAAAGCCATGGCTGTTTCCAATCTGGTTGTGCCCACCGTGGCTATGGTTGTGTCCAACTTGACTGGCTCTGGTATTGCCAGATCCATGGCTGTGCCCCCTGTAGTCATATCTGGCTTGGTTGTACCTGCTGTAGTCAAGTTCATGGCTTTGCCTAATTTGGCTGTAACTGCTGTAGTCATGGTTTTGCCCAGCTTGTCTAGGTCTGGGGTTATCAAATCCATGATCGTGCCAGGCTTGGTTGTCCCTACTGTAGTCAAATTCTTGGTCGTGCCTGCTGCAGTCAAGTTCGTGGCTTTGCCTGATTTGGCTGTGCCTGCTGTAGACAAGTTCATAGCTGTGCCCAGCTTGGTTTTCAGAGCAGGGAACTCTGTGCCTGTGTCCAATCTGGGTGTGTTTGGTGTGGCCAAATTGGTAGCCAAGCTAGGTCTGTTGGTGGCCACTGTGGCTAAATATCTTGCTGTATCCGTCCTTGTGTCCACAGCAGTCAAGTTCATAATGGCATTGGCCCTTTGGGGACGCACCCGGGGTCTGGGGATACCCCTGGACCGGGTCTTGCCTCTTGCTGGAGCAGCTCTGGTAGGCATGTGGGCAGTCACTGGGACAGGGCGCCCCTGACCTGCCGGGTCTGGCCCTCCAAGGACTGGCTCACTCTGGGCTAACCGGGATTGGAAAGGTAAGGCCAGGTGTGAACTCACCAGGGGCTTCTCCACTGTGGGCATCCTGCTGGGTGTGATCAGACGCGGGTTCCCTGGGCCCTCAGAGTGGACCCTGGCCCCTGGCGTTAGGGTCGCAGGTAGTGAGCCTGAAGCAGACGGCTTCCCTCCTTCGTAGGTAGCAGCCTTCTTTCCTGGGGTGGGCAACTCTTCCCAGTGAGAAAGTAGGGGCTCCATGGGCCGCGCTTGGCTGTTCTGACGCAGCGTTAAGGAGATGGAGCTGAGCTTCCTGGGCACAAGGCTGTTGGCAGGCAGGGGGCTCAGGGAAGCCCCTGGGACAATGCCAGTCTCCTGTGGGGGTACACTTTGGGCCCTGGCTCCCAGGCCTGGTCGGCTGGAAGTCTGTGGGATATGGCTTTGGGGGAAAGCATCCAGATGGATCGTCTTCCTGAGGACAGGGATGAGGGGTGATACGCCTCCAGGGAGCCTTGAGGGGCGGGTAGGGCACCCCAGCATGTGACTGTGGGAGAAGGAGGTTCCAGGGCCTGGGCCCCCGTGCGGCTGCATCTCTGGAGCAGCAGGAGCAAAACCGTGGTCCATCCAGGCTGTGTTTGTTTCCCTGAGGCAATCGACAGAGAGAAAGGGCCAGGCAAGGGTGAGCTGCTCGGGCCTGCATGTCTCAGCCTCCCCCGCCCCCGCCGGGCCAGCAACTAGCACTGCCAGGTCTGAAGGGGCCTTGTTTTGGGGACTGTCCAGTCTCCTTAGCGGAGTACACGTGTGTCTTCCTCCAGCCCTCCTACAGCTCCCACCTGCTGCAGACCCACACACACCTCACACACACACCCAGCCAGCTCCCACGTAGAGGACTGTGGTGCGTGCCAAGAACAGGCTGCCCCCGGCAGAGGGAACTCAGGCAGGGCTTACCTCTCCTCTACCTGGGCCTGAGCATGGCTCCTCTCTCTGTGGACAGCTCTGTGGAGGTCACGTGCGTATTGAGGGACTCTGGAGGAGGGCAGTGGTTACCGGTGACCTCTCTGCCTCTCTCTTCCAGAAGGAGCCAAAGGGCTCTGGGTTCCCATCCACAGCAGCTGAAACAGGAATTCAGGCATCCAGGTAGGAGGCTAAGAGATGACCAATTTGACTTGAGAACAGGGTCTAGACCTGGGGCTCCTGCCCAGAACCAGGAAAGAGCCCTGGGATGGGCTGGTGCTGGAGCCAGAGTCAGAGCCAGAGCTGAGTGTGCCCTGGAGAAGGCGATGTGTGGGAAGAGAATTAATGAGTGTCCACAGGAGATTGTCCAGTGAGCAAGCCACAATCCCTGCCCTTGAAGAGCCTGCTGTCCCCGGGTACAGGGCAAGGAAGTAGGTAGGGCTACACCAAGGGAAGCATTAGGGATAGGCATTAACTCCATCTCTGGGTGCCAAAGGAAGGAGACTGGGCCTGAGGTTGGGCTATTCATACAGAAGGCTCAAAGGTGAGAAAGTGTGGCATCTTTCTGGAGACTCAGCATGGGTGTCCTAGGCTGTATCTAGGGCTGAGGAGGGAGACAAGGGTGCAGGGGAGCTGGGGACCAAGCCAAGCAACAATGCTCAGCCCTTGGAAGATGATTCAGTCAGATCTGCAGAAGGTAACAGTTACTCAGGGACAGTGTGACAGAGGGATCAGAGAGGAACAGAGGCAAGGAGGCAAGGAGACCCATGAGAACGTAGCTGAAAGCTCCGTGGGCTGTGCAGGTGGGGTGGGGTGGGCTGGGGCAGGCTGCATGGCACAGGGGAACCTGGGGAGGAGAGGGGTGGTGTTGAGGATGCTGCTCAGGACTCTGCGGTCTGAGCAGATGGGCCGTTCCCTGAGATGGGCTCCGGGGTCCCCGGCTAGCCAGCTCATTACCACCGTGGGCTCCATATAACTCACACTCTGGTACAAAGTTGTTTCAGTTGCTTTCAACACAGCAGGCTGAGACATGCTATTTGGGGGACCAGGCCAGGGCTGGCAGGAGGAGTTAGTTCTGAACATAAGGGGCTCATGGGGGCAGGGAGTGATCTTATAGCCAGGTCCCCAAGGTCTGGAGCAGGCATAGGGAAGGCAGGATACCGGAGGAGTCTTCATCATTCCTCACAATTCCTCATCAGTTCCTCCTTCATCTCTCTACAGCCACACATTTGTACCCAAGACTGTCCCAGCCTCCATCCTTCGCACCTGGCATAGCCCTGCAACCTTACTCTCCTGCCTGCTCATTCACAGCCACGTCCACCTGGTGTGTACATACTTACTCCGCACTTAGCCACAAACGCATAAACATCCACCCTCAGTGTACACGCCCACATGCAGAGAGCTGGCCAGAGGACAGGGTTTCTGAGATCGATTTGTTCTGCTGTCCTCAGATCCCCATCCCCTCTCTGAGTCCCCACCCATCCCTGGACAGGTCCTATCCTTCACCCACCCACACACACATAGCCACCTACCTTGATCAGAGGACAAGAAGCATCCAATGAGTCCGGGAAGCTGAGGCAAGGGCAGGCCCCTCACCTCCTCTGTGCCCAGTCTCTGGCCATGGGGACTGGCTCAGGGGCCTGGTTCCTCTGTTCCCCTCATGGGCTTCCCACTCAGCCTCTAGGCCACAGTCCCCAGGTGCAGGGCCTGGCTCTCTCCTGACCTGTCCCAACAGTTACATCCCAGCAGCTAGGCTGGGCTGGACTTTGGGGCAGGGAGGGGCTGGTTTCTCAGGAGTGGGCGTCAGTGAATGGCTGCTCTGAGCCTCTGGAATCCTAAAGGGCCATGGGAGGCTGGCAACGGCCAGGACTGGGCCTGGAGTCAAGGCCCCTGGCAGGGGGGCCCTGCAGGCTGCCCTCCCCAAACCTGCCCTCCCCTGGGTAGATGTCTCCAGTAAGAACAGGGATACTCCAAATATGAGACCCTGGGGGTCTCAGCACCAGCCTCACTTCTGCTTTCCCTCTGCATCCCCCATGCCCATCCTGCCTGCCCACCTGGTCTTTCCCCAAGCAAGCCAGAATTCCTGGAAGCTAGAGCTTGGGGCTTTCCCCTTCAGTGGCCCCTGCTTGCTCCAGCTGGTCCCTGTACTGAGACCCTGAAGGAGTGAAGATGACCCAGCCCTGGGCCTACCCTTGAGGAGAGCCACAAAGCCACCTAGTCTGGCTCTGGCAGATGATAATGATGACAACAAGAATAACTACCATTTACTGAGCACTTGCTATGATGTATGCCAAGCGCCATGCCGGGGCCGGGAGGTGCCCACGGTCTGCTCGGCAGGATGGGTGTGTAAACAGATGCTTACAGTAACCACCCAACGGCAGGGATGGTGCACGTCCTGCACTCTCACCCTGAGTCAGGAACTAGGCGAAGCATTCTCCTGGCATCTCTGTTAATCTTCACCTGGTCACCTGCTTTTTGGTGACGAGAACATCGCAGCCCACACAACGCTGTGTCTGGTCTGGTTTCCTGTGCGTCGCTCTCTTTAGCGAGTGAGCCTCTGGAGCCGCGCTGGCCAATGGAACTTTCTATGATAATGGAAATGTTCTATGTTTGTACTGTCCAATACAATAGCCACTCGCCACAGATAGCTACCGAGCACTTAAGATGTGGCTACAGTGACCAAAGAACAACATTTTAAATTTTATTTCATTTTAATTTGTGACTACCATATTAGCTCAGTTCTGAAGGGACTAGATTTTATTCTTTTCTGGGTCCCAGGGCCTGAGGGAAGAATCAGCCTCAGCAGGTTTCTGCAGAATGAATGAATGAATAAAATCATTAATGGTGAGTGTATGGGCCTAGGACCCTTCCCTCTTCTTATCCCTTCTCTTCCCTTCCAGCTTTAGGTTTTCAAACTTGGCTGAGCTCTGGTTACCAGGGCAACCTGCTGGAAGTCCTAGTGGGTGGGGGAGGGGACCTGCCTGGATTCTCCCTGCTCACCTCCTTGCTTTCAGGCCCTGAGGACCAGCCTGACTTGGGGAAGAACAGAAGAGGCTGAGAAAGGAGATGGCAGAGTTCGGCAGGACGGACTGGGTAGGAGGCGCTGTTACTGGGCCCAGCCCACTGGACGACATCATCTCCGTGAGACAGAGCTGAAGTCAGGGGCCCTGGCTTCTCTCCCCACTTTGGCCAACAACTCAGATCACTTGTCCTTCTGGGACTCAGTTGCCTTTTCAAATAGGGATGAAATGCCCTCGTGTGGTCTCTTCTAGCTTGAAGATCTAGAATTCCTCCATCTTGTTCTCTGCCAACCTGCACAGGGCTTGAGAGCAAGGCTTGAGTGTTGTTCAGCTCTCTGTTTCTCCTGTCTGTCTTCTCCTGCTCTCTCCAGTGTTGAGTGGCTTGGAGGACGCTGCCTACCCAGTATCTACAAGCCTGTGTTCAGCTGACCTCTAGTGGCCCAAAGTGACAATGACCTCCCCGTGTCTATACACTCTGTTCTTTCCCACAGAAGGAAAGACTGACAGGCCTGGAAGTGGCCTCAGAGGACAGAGGCCTGCACTGAAGCACAAAATCATTGTGGTGGCCTCCCAGACAAGTGGCATAGGCTCTGGAGGCTTTCCAACCTGGCTTTGTTACAGCTGTGTGATTTTGAACAAGTCACTAAGTCTCTCTGAGCTCCAGTTTCACCTGTAAAGCGGAGATTATATCGGTCAGGATGGGTTAAGTTATGCTGCATTAACCAACCATTCCAAAGTCCCAGTGACTTATAATAACAAAGGTGATTTCTCATTCAAGCCTCCTGTCCACTGTAATTTGGGCCAGCTAAGGTTCCGCTCCTGCTGTCTTCACTCTGGGATCCGGGCTGATGAAGCAGCTGCCTTCTAGTGCTTTGCTAGTCGCTGTGGCAGAAGGAAGGAGAGAGTGATAAATCGTGGACTAGCTATTAAATGCTATGGCCTGTACCCACTTCTAATTACCACTAATTGGTTGAAATTAGTTGTATGGCCCTACCCACCACAAGGAGGCAGGGAGGTATAATCCTACCACGTGCAGAGAGCTGGAGAGCCAGAAATATTTGGTGAACAGCATTGAGGACCCACTGGCATAGTTGCTGTAAAGATGCAATGAGAAGTTGCTAGAGCACTAGCAGTCGTGCAAAGAGCTCAATCCGTGTTAGCCATTAAAAGTGTTGCCTTAGGATTCTGATTTGCTTTTTTATTTACCCTTCATGATTTCGTCTGACTTCCTCATTAGTGCCAGCTGTTTACAGCTGCACAAACAGAGAGGAAATGGACTATGGACTTGCCAAGGTTCACGCAGTGAATCAGTAGCCTGACCTTCAGGTCTTCAGGCTCCAAATTCTGAGCTCCTCCCACCTTATGGGGGAGGGAGAGAAGCTCTGCCTACTGGGGTTCTCTGTGAGGTTATTGACTGAGATTGTGACAGTCTTTTGAGGGAGCCTGCAGCCTGTGCCCAAAGCTGTTCTCGGCCTTCCCAACCCCTTCCTGCTCAGCCAGAGGGGAGAGTTGAGGGGGAGGAACAATGAGGAGTCTGTGCCGCCCGCAGGGGCTGGAGTCTGAACATTGCAGCCGTTCCTACGCAGGGACCCCGCACATTCCCGCCTCCTGTCCTCCTGTTCTGGGCTAAACCCAGACACACTCGTCCTTCCCCATCCTGACAGCTCCCAGATGGTGGGAAAGCTCCCCGGACTCTGGAAAACCTCCCAGAGCATTTTAAAAACCTGCACACAGCCTGACCCCCAGGAAGCCTCTAAGCCTCTCTAAAATCTTTGTCTCTAAGCAAACAGGCAACCCCTGGCAAGACTTCCAAAGAGACTGGCCCCATTCATCCAAGAAGCAAGCTTTCAAGGAGGCCCTGCCCAATGCCAAGCAGGCTGCGGGAGGAGATGAGAGGATGCAGTCACTTTTTTCCACTGATATGTGAACAAAATCACAACACAGGCCGGGCGCGGTGGCTCACGCCTGTAATCCTAGCTCTCTGGGAGGCCGAGGCGGGCGGATTGTTTTGTTATGGCAAGTGTCAGTGACCAGTCCCAGGGGAATAACCGAGTGGCACGCAGAGAGTTGGAGAGTCAGAGAGTTTTATTGCCGGCGGCCCAGATTGAGGTCAAGCCTCCCAAAATATGAGCACCTTTTCCGGGTTTTTGTTAGGTTTTATACTTTTTTGGGGGGTTACTTTTAACAAATCACACACAGGTACAAATGATTAACCAATTAGCAAAAAGACTTAAAAGTTATCCAATAAACAATAATTCTCATAAGTAGTAGAATCATGATAGGCTTATAACAAATATCATAATCATGACAGGCTTGCAGTTTTGGTCAGCTTTGCTCAACTGCTCTGTGGTTTTTTAGCTTGCAGGGCTGACAGGTGTCAGTGTCTACTTGTTGCTTTGTGGTTTTAAGCAGAATCAGCACAGAAATTTCCCTAACATTACCACATTGTACCTGGCCCAGTGTGGTCTGTTCCCAGCCCTCCCCTCTAGCCCCATCTCAGGTAACTCTCCCTACTTCACACTTTACAATGTCCATCACCCCAGCCTTTCAGCTCTTGGTAGTCTCTGGGCCTT
>CAUYSK010124530.1:0-18872 GCA_963575035.1 Avahi laniger | reverse complement strand
GGGGTCTTAGCTTCCTTAGCCTTTGGAATTTTTATTCTAAATGAGAGTTGAGCAAATGAAGGTTTCAGCTATAGGAAATCAGCCACAGATTTGGATATTTGATTGCCAGGTCTTCCTTTCTGCCTGTCTTAGGAAATATCGCTTTCTAGTAAGGAAACAGACTTTAAAAAATAGCATATAATCCAAGTAGCAATTAAAAGAAAAATAGCAGTACAATAAATGTTCTAAGCCTTACATCTAATTGCCAAGCCCACAACATCAGTGTAATCCACCTGCACATGTGGTAATACCAGGAGTTATTGGTGTAGCCCAGATTCCATGTCGTTGGTCAACTTGTCATTCTAATTGGAAGAATGAGAAAAGGGAGGAGGGAAAAGAAGGGGACGAAGAAAGAGGCAAAGGACTAGCAGCTGGTATTCCAGCTACACAGATGAATAGTCTTCTCATGCCAAGCAGAAAGGGAAAGTGAGAGGGGGAGGGGAGGAGGAAGAGGGGGACAAAGTTGGATTCACCGAAGCTGCCATTGCACCAGCTGAGGGGTCTCTCTTAGCGAGTGTGACGATGGTAACGGCTGGTGTTCACTGGGCCTTCACTATGCACCAAGCTCTGTTCTAAGGCCTTCTTTGTGAATTAACCTATTGAAACCTCATGATGATGCTGTAAGTGCAGACACCGAGGAACTTGCTCGAGGTCACACAGCTAGTCAGTGCTAGGGCTGGGATCTGAATCCAGGCCTGCTGGCTCCTAGGTCTGACCACAGTGTGGACCCCAGGTGTTCAGCTGGATTTGGTATCTGCCTGTCATGTATGAAATTCCCAAGTCTAGACTGCATGAACTCTACCATTATCCTCTGAGTAGAGCTTAGCCTTCTTTTTTTTAAAATAGATTTTTAATTATTCATGTAATGCACCAACACATGTAAAAAGGTTAAAGTTAAAACATCACAGATGAAACATCACAGCAAATATTGAAGTCATAGTTCTCTTTGACCAATACTCTGAAATTTGTGCCCCCACCCCCGTTATCCACTCCCACTGGTATCACTTTAGTGTGTATCAATTTCAGATCTTTAAAAATAAGTTTAGATGCTTATGTACGTATTCTTTGCATATACAGTAGTATTTGTACTTTTTATTAAAAAAGAAAACATTAACTACATGACATAGTAGTTCAAAGCTTTCTAAAATTTCTTAATTTACGGATTTCTTAGCATCTCGTTAATTATTTTATGGTGTTCATAGGCCAAGAGAACATCTAACAGTTCCATCTAATAAGAGCTAGATCCAAATAACTTCATAAGTATTGATGTTTTAACAACTTAGTAGGCATTTAGAACATCATGCACATAAATTGCAAGAAAAACAGTATATTCAGTTAGTTCTTAACTAACCACAATTACTTAATATAGGGAAGTGTGTGTCTGCTGGGCATCCCTGGGGTCCTATCAGACACCACCATGCTCATTGCCTGCTCCACACTTATCACAGCTACTGCTGTAAACCCATCTTTGTAAAAAAAAAGGTATGACATCAAAAGGAGCTCAATCTGATATTGGAACTGTGTACTCCCTTGAGTTCATAGTTCACATGGTGCTGACAGATAGATGTCTTGTATGGCTGCATTTCCTTGGGGTGCTTCAATGCTCAATTTGGGAATTAATTGCAGCCATAGTTATAAATTTTGCAGTTCACTTTTTTCATCCCACAATGTGCCTGAGAGATCTGTCCATGTTACACATAAAGATCTACCTTATATAAAACACTGTTGCAGAATCAGCCAGAACGTGAACAGACCATGGTTTATTCACCCATTTTCCTGATGATGGCCATTAATGTTATTTCTAATGATTTTTAATTTTATATAATCTTGCAGTGAAAATTCTTATTCCATGCCTCCTTGTTCACATGGGTGAATTGGAGAATAAAGGCCGTAGGCCAGTCAGGTTTTGCTTGTTTGTTTTAATAAATACTGACAAATGGAGCTTGGCCCTCTTTGGAGAAATGATTTCCTTTAGTCTCTTGAAACACGTTTATTGCTGGCTTATTTTTCCTAGGCCTCTATGAACCATGACTACCCCATTGGAGAAGAGTAGCTGTAATAGCTGTCTTGCAAAAGTATGCAGCAATCACCCTGTAGGTCACTGAGATACACAGGGCCTGAAAGGCAAAGGTAGGTGTGACTAGGCCTAGAGGAATAGGATGGTAGGAACTGATCAGAAACTGCAAGGTGTATTTCTTAGGACAACAAGGAGGTCAGTTCATTTAGAGTAAATAATTTCTTTAGAGCACAGATGGCAAATACCTTGCAGGCATGCCTTAAATGTTCCCTACCCCTCCATGGCAGACATAACCAATCTATAGTGGCATGGCAGACTTAGCCAATAGATCATGGCACTCATTCTTTCTGAGCATTCACCCAGTCTTGGAACCCTCCTCCCAGCTCTGGTGTGAACATGCAACATGAAACTGACTTATCACCCCTGGACTCAGACAGAAGTTGGAGAGGCAGGTTGAAGTTAGGCAAGGATGGGCTAAGGAGTTCAAAGAATGCCAAGCAAGGAGAATTTGGAAAACATATTTATATTTCAGATTTTATTGACAAAATGACTGGTGATTCTCCTCAGTGAAACAATAGCAGTAGGTATTGATCTCTGGTGATGTTATTTGTTTTCTTGTCTTAGTTCTAAATTATCCTATTTATTTATTTCTAGAAAAGAAATTTAATCACCAAGACTTTTTATTATTTTCCTCCATGAAACCCACATATTGGTAATCTATCAATTAAGTAACAACTATAGCATCAGCCAACAAACATTTATTGAGTATTTTCATAATTTACAACCCTCTGAGATGGGTATGATTACTGTTCCCATTTTGTAGTTGTGGAAACTGAGACACAGAGAGTTTAAACATCGTGTACCAGGTTATATACCTAATAAGTAGAATAATTAGTTAATTTTCTACTGTTCAGTTTCGACTCTACAACTTCTGATTGGAAGGGATAATAAGGATTCCCAAAGTAAGTTGATACAATTTTGGCCAGAAGCAAAGAAACTTGCTTTTTCAGCTTGTCTATGTAACCTAGTCATCGATAAATGTATTTTTATTTTGCTGTTGGTAGACTTTTCCAAATATTAAAACAGGTAAAAGATTCTCATTATTGTTTTTGAAGACTGCAGAGATCTGATACCATAGATTGGAAACCACTGATTTGACCACTCAATTTTTCAGTTTCTGAGAAAATAGGGAGTGTTCCTCAAGGATAGCATGCATTTTAGAGCAAACTGATCAGTCGGGAGGCCACGTAGCTGAGAGGTTAAGGGTCCATGCACCAGAAACCCTCAGCATGACTGGCTTGGCCACTAATCAGCGGGGTGACCTGAGGCAAGTTGTTTAACATACTGAGCCCTAGATTTCCCTTTTATAAGTGAGTGGTAATGAGGCCTAAATAAGATAGCACATGGAAACCCTAAAATGGCAGTTGGCACTTAGTAAGCCCTCAACAAATATGTGGTCTTTTTAAACTTTATGGTTGCACATTGACATCAAAGAATGGCGACAATATAGAACCTGAGGCTTACGGGTCGACACAACGCAGATAGAGCGAGGTGTGAGAGCTCAGTGGATGGTAAGTCTGCTCCTCTTCTTTCCTCTCCAGCATCGAGCAGGTGGGTGCCCCATGTGTGAGGGCTCCCCGATCTCAGGATGGTACCCAATGGCGCCCCCTCTTATCATCTTTATAAACTGCAGGTGTACAAAGTGACTCTTCCTGACCTTCCCCGAGTGGCTTCGGGACCTCACAGTTAGTGAGCTCAGGAGCTGCCCGGCTCTCAGCATGTTGAGGGACCTTTGCACTGCTCTGGAGAGAGCCAGCCACCGGGAGCAGCATGGTGTCGGCTTCAAATGCCTATCAGTAACGTGGTTCTGAGATCCCCAGGCCTTTTGGTTCTTTGTGATAAAGCTGATTTTTCTTCTTGATGACCTCAGGCCTCTGAAAATACGATATTTAAGATCATTTGTTCCTCCCTCTGGCAAAGGAAGAATTGCCTGCGCGTGCGATGGGGCTAACGCAGGCCTGGCCCAATATTTATTTTTAAGGAGTCTGGCCTGTAAGGGGCGCTAGGTGCTGATGCTGTCTTGGGCTGTGACTCTTGAAGGTCATGGTTGTCAAATGCTCAAAGTCTTTAGTCACCTGTGGCTTTCCCAGAGCAATGGGGCTCAAAGAATCTCCCAGGAGTCAACTAGAGCTGCTGGAACATCCCATTTAAGTGCATATCCTCTCCTAGCAACTGTATGACTCAACTCTTACTCAGGGAATGTTAACTCTCCATAATTTATGTGCTCGTCTGGGTTACGATTATTGCCGAGTTGTTTGCGTTGGTCTTCAGAGGGCGGAAGGCTGAGGAGTATCTGTGGACACCGAGGCTGTGCTTTGGAATTCCTGTTAGTCATTTAATGTTAAGTATGCATTGTGTGGTCCAGCAGTTCCACCTCTGATCTCTGCTTTTTTTTTTTTTTTCTCTTTCTCCTCAGCACTGGCTTGAGCCTAACAAGTCCATCTCCAAGCAAATGAAATGTAAGTGTCAATTTGTGGCTTTATTTTTGCTATAAAATGTCCAAAGATAGATTCTGTTTCCTGACAAAGTTTCCCCTGCCAGGGGAAAAATGGGTAGAGCTGGAAATGTATGGGCGAGTGGGAGCTTCTTTCTCTCCCGGGAGCTGTGTGTCTTCTCTCCTTTTCTGTGACCCTGGTTCCCCTCAGCAGTCACTCTTCCTGTTGTCCCCTGAGCCTCCCCACCTCCCTGCATCTTGCCCTCATATTTCGTGTTTGAACAGGGGCTTTGGAATTGGCTGGTTAAATGTCCCTTAAACATAATCACCAGGTCCCTGGTTTCCTTTGACTGTGGGGGTTGCTAGCAAATGGTTCACAGTGGGAGGAGGTGCAGCCTTGAGGGGGATGGGAGAAGCGGGTGTGTGTGGAAACTAAAATCTTACTGAAAACTGTACAGAAGATTGTACTGGACTTTTCTACCCCTCGAACTCTCGAAAATGAAGTAAAAATCATTTTTTTGGTAACTATTTTAAAGCTCTGATATCCTGATATTCTGAACTCCCTTTTTTTTTTAAACTAATGAGCTCTTGGAAAAGTTGGCTTGGGTAACATCTCTCTCGAATCCTTGGTCACCCATCTGGGATGCTCTGAGGGGGGTGTTCACCGGTAGTCCTGGGTGACATGATGTTTTGTCCTGGTCACCCATGACAGACTGTAGCCAGTCTGCTTTCATTTATGGCGGAGGAGACAAAAATGCACCTCAGAAACTCATTGCCTGTCCCCCCAATCCATTAATGCCTCCACATCAACTTTCCCAGGGCTCTGAAGCGTAGGCGATACATCAGTTTCTCACTGGAGATCAGGTTAATGCATTTTATATCGCTTGTCATCATTCAAGGAATTCCTTTCTTTCTCAAATATGAAGAAATTATTCTGGGCAGGATTTTCAGGTGAAAGAAGGAAGAAACTGAACATGGACTACAAAGTAGCAACCAACATACTTCTTTCTTAACTCTCTTCTTTTTGCCTTTCCTCTCTGCCCCTTTTCCTCTCTCTTCCTCCCTCCCCATTCCTCCTTTCCTCTGTCTCTTTCTTTTCCTTCCCCTTCCCTCTCCCATCTCTCAAGAGTAAACTCTGTCTGGCTGGTGCAGGATGTGTGTGCTGAGATGAACACAGTGCAGCGGTGGGGGTGGGAAGTCGGGGAGGCCAGGCTGCTGGGCGAGGCTGGAACAGAGCTGGGGCATATGTCCCAGTAGAAGTGGTAGGACAGAGGTCCCAGGAGGCCCCACGTAGTATGATTTGCAGGATAATGAGAACGAACTAACAGGCCTGAGAAAAGAGAGCTGATGCCCAGCATTTGTCCCTTAACTGCCAATTGTTGATATTTTGTTTTTATATTTAAAAATATTTAGGCTATCTTCCAGTATATTAAATGATTCTTGACTTTTGTTGTTGTATATCATGCAATATTTTTCTTTTTTCCATAGGCCATGTACATTTGTGAAATATAAACTTATCTTTAAAGATATTTCAATACCTAATAGAAGAAAAGATTTAAACTTTGTGAGAAATGGAAAGCTTGTGAGGAATTTACTTCTTTAGGATGTTGTCTTTATAATATAGCAAATCTGAACAGCCAACTGATAATGTATAATGTTTTATAAAAATGGTTTCAAGACTGACATTTGACTACTGGCCAGTTTCAGTCTAATGACAAATGGGATCTGCATCTGGATACAAAAATTGTGTAAAATTCAATTTCTAAACCAGACAGGGTGACTCACTGATTCTAGGAACGGGCACAGGTCTAACCCATCACCCAGTCCCCTGTCGTATTGCTAAGAACATTAGTGAACAGAAAATTATGTAATTTTCTCAAGATCATAAATTTAATTTTGTTATTGGTAACGTCTTTCAGTATCAAGAATTTCTACGTTCTTGTACATATGTCCTGGAAATATTTACTGTAAACTGGAAAAAATTTAAACTAGGGCTTATATATTGTTCACCCAGAGAAACTGAGTCCAACTCCTGTAACTCATCCATGAATTTATCAAATGATCCGGTTGCAGAGCCCCAGGCAGCTTTATCCTTTTATGCGCTTATTGCCTTTTAGTAGGCAATCATTCCTTGGAGGAAATGTTTCTCACTCACAGAGGACGATGGACATTCAGGTCCTTTGCTCTGACCCTATTAAGATCCTTCTGACTATGGGTGTTCCCAGAAATGATGTTTCCCAGGGTTGGTTCAAGTTCGGCTGTCCTGATTAATAAACCTTTGTACAAAGATATTATTATTTCTTACTACTTTTTAAAAAATATCATGTTTGTGGTTTTTTAAAACAGATCAGAAATATTTAAAATGAAGACCAAAAGTATTTCCTTCCTTCTCCTCCTTATATTCCCAAGCTCACCCCAAAGAAATAACTATTGCTAACTATATTTTGTATATCCTTACATATTTTGGGACATGTACAATTCCCCAACATATATAAGATCTTTTATAACCAACAATGAGTTCCATTTCTATAGATTGTTCTTCACCTTGCTATTTTTCTTAATTAATTTTAGAGATTTTTTCAATATCAGCAAGTGATGGCTTTGTGTTAAAAATGGTTTTCTTATGGTTAACTGTATGCATGTGTATAATTTATTTATTAATGCAGACCAAAGTTGTTTCTACTATTTTGCTACTATAAATTATGCTGTAGGGAACATGCATGTATACCTTCTTATTTATTAATGCAGACCAAAGTTGTTTCTAATATTTTGCTACTATAAATTACGCTGTAGGGAACATGCATGTATACCTTCTCGCATCTTGTGAAAGTACATCTGTACTAAAAGTTCCTAGAAATGAAACCATTGGATCAAAAGATATACATAGTTTAGATTTCCTCCTTTGTGATAAATATCCATCCAAGGAGCTTGTAGCAATTTGCTTCCACATATGTTACTTGAGAATTCTTGTTTCCCCAAAATCTTGTTCAAAATAGATATAATTAAACTTATTTTTCTGGTGACTTCAAGTTTATGAAGAAAGAGAAATATTTTTTCTGATTGAAAAACTAATTCGATAGTTACTCAATTTGGTATCATTTTAAAATTGGGTTGCTTCTCAAATCAAAGTCTTATTTCTCCTGTGAACTTAGGAAAGACACTAAATTTTATTTTTTAAATTAACATATGGTAAAATTGACTTTATTTTGGTGTGAAGTTCTATGAATTTTAACACATACAGATTTTCATGACCTCCACCATAGTCAGGATACAGAACAGTATCCTTATTTTCTTACCCCAGAAACCTCCCTTATGCTGCTCTTTTGTAGTAACTTCACTCGCCCAGCCACTGATCTGTTTTACATCAGTGTAGTTTTGTCTTTTTAGAATATCATACAAATGGAATCATATAGCATGTAACCTTTGAGACTGGCTTTTAAAGTCAGCATAATATTAATAACTCTTGAGATTCACCTAAGTTGCTGTGTTTATCAATGCACGGTATAAAAAAGCCAATGATAATAGAAGCTGGTCTTTGAAAAGTGATGAACTAGCAAGACTGAGAGGACAAAGAAAGAGAAGACACAAATTACCAATATCAGGAATGAAAAGGGGGACATCACCACAGATCCCACAAAACTATTTTAGACACATAAATTTGACAGCTTAGATGAGATAGACTTTCTCCTCAAAAACCATGACTTACTACAACTAACCCAATATGAAATATATAACTTGAGTAGTTCTAGAACTATTAAAGAAATTAGGTTTAAAAACTTCCAGAAAAGAAATCTCCAGCCCCCTTTCCGTTCCTACTCTTGCTGCTGGAATTCCCTTTCCTTTCCTTTTCCTCAAGCCCTAATCAGAAGCTTCTCCTGAAGTTTTCTCTGTCTGAGTTCATGTCTATTTCCAGGTGTTTCCCAGGCACTGGCCAACTGATACCAGAGAAAAGAGTGTGGAACTCACCACTGGTGTAGAGGTCCTTTGAATTCTCATCTTCCTTTCCAATCTGCCCTCTACTATTTACTTTTCAGAGGCTTTAAATAGCTGCTACATGTACCCTGTCCTGGTTTTATAGCTGCATTCCGTAAAAGAGACAGGGTGGGGTGCAATTAGCCCTTCTTACCTGGAACTGGAGCCTTAAGAATCAAATTTTAATCTCACCTATGAGGTAGAAATGCAGGTGGGCTGCGTAATTGTCTGGGCAGTGTTGAGGGAATGTCTTTCTCATTTCCCTGTGCCATTGCGTGTCCGTAGGTACAAATGTGGACTGAGCTGTTGATCCTTTTTTTTATTTTTGTAAGATTACTCAGATAACAGATTGCATGCAAACAAAGTGTTAATTGCAGTGGCATATTTTTGAATGTTTGGTTTTCAGAGTCCTTCCTTTTCCTGAAGGAGTGTTGCTATGCAACCTAACAGTGACTCTTCTCACTTATTGCTTTTAGCCTTGACCCCGTAACTGTGGAATGTGGCCCGGTGTTACACATGAAGTGGCATACATCAAGAGGACAGACATTGTATGTTCTACAGTATCTATGTAGCTGCACTAATTATATTAGCAGGGAAAGATTTTTAAAAAGTTACATACTATGGCTCAGATGTGCAGAAATGCAACATTATTTTCCGATGACTGAATTCAACTTGCTTGTGATTTCTGCCTTTCCCTTAAGGGCAAAATTTTAATCTTTCCACTTCAGGGTTACTCAGGATCTGCTAGTTTAGAATTTTATCTTTTTCAGAAAATTACTCAGTCGATTCATAAGTTAAACATAGTCACTTGAAAATGCATGCTCCATTTTGCAGTGCTTTTCCCATATCAAAAGTTTTTCCCCTTCTTCCTCCCCCAGGATGGCACTATGAGGCAGGAGAAGCGTATGCACTGCTGCAGTACTGAGGGTGACCTCTTTCTTGTGCATAGTCCCGCGAGTCCTCTCCAGTGTGTCTCGTGTGATTTGGCTTTTGTTTGTTGGCCCCTTTCCCTACTGCGTCCTCTCTGGGTATAGGGGTCCCAGCCGGCCTCTGAGCGTGCGCTGGCGTGTGCTCCTGAGGCTGTGGTTCCTGCCGTGCATGGCCATAGACTGCAAGTCTCCACTGCTCTCGTGGTCCCCACTCCAGGTCTCTTTCACTCCTTGGCACTTAGCACATCTGTATTCGCCGCTGGGACAGGCAGAAAGTGCTCAGCCTTGAGGAAACTTGTGGGCACCATCTGAGGCTTCCTCTCCGCCTACACATACCATACAGCCATTTCTTCAGTTCTGCACAGAACATTTCCCCTCAACTACTCTGAGATTTCTTGTGTCTTGCACCAATACCTCACTCTGTTCAGACAAGCCTAGGGTGTTGAGGGATGCTGGATTCCTTCTCAGCGGTCCAGACAGTGTCTTAAACTTGGTTTCGTCCTCTCCAAACTCTCCCCCTGCCTTCCCTCCCTACCTCCTGCCCACAACTAATGATGGCCTTTCTCCTTAAGTACAAATTTAACATCCTAAAACAATAGCTTTTGTATACACAAACAGTAACTGCTTCTCAAATGTAATGGGAAAAAAGTGCTATTATTATTTTTTTTTAATTTCAAAATATTAAGGGAGTACAAATGTTTTTGTTACATGAATAGCTTTATAGTGCTTTAGTCAGAGCTATAAATGTGCCCATCACCTGAATGATGTTCACTGTACCCGTTAGGTAGGTTTCTACCCATCCCCTCTTCCTCCCTCCCCCTGATTTCCAATGATTTTTATTTCTTTCTGTGCCCATGTGTACCCATCAACTAGTTACAAATTATTAGAGAGTACGTGTGGTGTTTGCTTTACCATTCTTGAGATACTTCACTTAGGATAATGGTCTTCAGTTCCATCCAAATTGCCGCAAAAGACATTAATCCATTTCTTTTTATGGCTTAGTAGTACTCCATGGAAGATATATACCATGTTTTGTTAATCCACTCATGAATTGATGGGCACTTGGGTTGATTTCACATCTTTGCAATTGTGAATTGTGCTGCAATAAGCATTTGAGTGAAGGTGTCTTTTTGATAAAATATTTTGTTCCTTTGGGTAGATACCCAGTAGTGGGATTGCTGGAACAAATGGTAGGTCTACTTTCAGTTAGAAAGTGCTATTATTAGGAATAGCAATAACAAGTAAGCACAAATTTCTTATAAATAAATGTTAACAAGAAATGTGTGAGATCTATATGAATAAAACTTGTATTATCCTGGATGGAGCTGGAACCCATTCTTCTAAAGTGAAGTATCACAAGAATGAAAACAAGTGCCACATGTAATCACAATCAAATTGGTACTACTTGATCAATATTTATGTGCACATATGGAAGTAACATTCATTCACCTGGTGTTGGGCTGGTGGGGGTGGGAAGCAGGAGACGCGTAAATTCATACCTAACAGGTACGGTGTGTGCTGTCTGGGCATTGGGCATGCTTGTAGCTCTGACTTGGGCGGTGCAAAGGTAATATATGTAACCAAAGTGTTGGTACTCCCATAATATTCTGAAATTAAAAAATAGTTTTCAGATTAAAATTTCAGTGAGATGCTTTATGGCATTTAACAATGATCCTGAGGCTCATTTGCAGAAGAAAATCCTCAGCACTAGCCAGTAAATAGGTAGAAGAACAATGATGGGTCCTTGTTCTGTTAGATAGCAAATCAAGACATACGAGCTATAGTAATTAAAAGAGACCCATTAATAGACACATTTAGTAATTAAGATCGACCCAAGAATGGGAAAATAATCAGTGGAACAGAAAAAACAATCACAATAACGATCCATTATTTATAGGAATATGGGTTACCATAAAGATTGTATTTCATGTCAGAGACAGAAAGATAGCTGTTCAAGACTTTTTTAAATAAAGGCATGATTTTTGAATAATTGCCTTTCTACTTGGAAAAACAAAGCTAAAGGCATACCTTACACTATACATGGGATTCGTTCTAGATGTATTAAAAAAGCCAGTAGATTTAAACATATGTAGAAGTTTTAGGTAACAATTTGATAATATTTTTTGGACTCTTGGGGTAGCACAGAGCTTTCCAAGGAAAATATAAAACTCAGAAGCAACAAAGCAAAATGCTGACACATTTGTGCAAAAATAAACTATTGAACCAGAATATTTAGATTGTTCACTGCACAGAGTAGATTCTCAGTAAATGTTTGTTGAATAAATGATCATAAAACAAATTATAAACAAATTAAAACACAGGAAAAACAAAGGGAAGAACATTCGCCAAATATATAACAAGTAGTAACATGCTGAGTATATACAGTATGATGCTACGGACTAAACAGACAAACAATTCAATAGAAAGATGCACAAAAGATGCAGAGAAGGAAGAAAAACAAATGATGAATAAAGTCACAAACAGATGCTCAACACCATTAGTAATAGAGGAAATGCAAATTAGAATGAGATATTTTTATTTATCATACAGAGAAAATTGTAATTATTGATAATACCCACTTGATGAGGATGATGGTAACACGTCTGGTGAGAGTGTATAAACTGGTAAAGCCAGTTTGGAAGGTCATTTGGCTGTATCTTTCAAGATTAAAAACACCTGTGTCTCTTGATCCAATAAGTCAATTTCTATGATCTAGCTAAAGCAAAGTTTGTTCACACACAGGTGTATATTATGCAAGGATGTCCACTGCAGACTCGCTTGTAACATTGAGGAAGTAATGAAAAGCCCAGCAATTCTAGCAAGACTAAGTAAATTATGTGGAATTCATGCAGTCATTAAAAAGAACAAGGTAGACATATATTATTGACATGAAAAGATTTATTAGGTACATTGTTGAGTTAGAAAGGCAGATAAAAATACCACTTATAGAATGATTCATTTATATGAAAACAAAAGATTACTATATAAGTGCATAAAGGATGGGAAAGATGTACACTCAATTGTGGTTACCTATGGGGAACAGAGTGGGTGAAGCGACATGAAGCTTTCACATTTTATTATATATTAATAGTTACATTAGACTCTGATCTTTTATAATGAGAATATATTCATGTATCATTTAGTAATAAAAAAGAGAAAATAAAAGGAGAGAAAGCCTTATGCAAAAATCAAGGAAGAAAGAGAAAGAAAGAAAGAAAAAATAAAAGAAAGAAAGAAAGAAAGAAAGAAAGAAAGAAAGAAAGAAAGAAAGAAAGAAAGAAAGAAAGAAAGGAATGAGAGTGCATTATGCATTAAGCATAAAAACAGAGCCCTAGATGAGAGAAAGCTCATTGACTCCTCTAAACAGTCTCTCTGCTTAATCCTGGCTGGTGCCTGTCTGAGGCCTGATTAGCCCAGCAGGATAGTTAAGAACTTATTCTTGCCCTATTTGCTAGACACTGTGCTGCTGCCAAGCACCCTGAAGGGGCGGGGCTGCTTGGAAATGACTTCTGCTTGCGAACCAGGGTGGGGAGGGCTCCCAGCCTCTGCCTTATGCATGGGTCCGACTCGGCTGTAACTGCAGTACTGAGTTAAATTGCTGGCTGATGTCTATGGTGCTACTTCTCAGAAGTTACGAGGCTCTCTCTGGAACCCTGAGATGGTATGTAATTCTTGACTCTGACGTTGATACTCCTGGTCCTTCATGTTGATGTCACATTCTTTAGCTTTTCAGCATCCCCCTTGGGGCTAATCTAACAGGTAGCTCTCTTTCTGATGAATGATTTTGTCAAAAGGTGGTGGCTGGTGGCGGCAGGGATGGGGAAGGGGCGCAGTGGCGAAGAGAGAGAGAGAGAGAGAAGGGGATTTTGCTCTGGTGTAAGGAACAAAAGGAGAAAAGCCACAGGTGCTGTGCTCACTCATGAGGCCAGTTTGGATGCTCGACTCCCAACTCTATTTGTTCTTCCGGTTGCTCCCCTTGCTGGGGCTCCATAAGCAATTATCACATACTGGGTGGCTTACAACAACAGACATTTACTCACTCCCAGTTCTGGAGGACAGAGGTCCGAAATCAAGGTGTCAGCAGGGCCATGCTCCCTCTGAAGGCTCCAGGGAAGGATCCTTCCTGCCTCTTCTGGCTTCTCGTGGTTTCTGGCCAACCTTGACATTCCTTGGCTTGTTGCTGTAGCACTCCACTCTCTGCCTGCAGCTTCACACTGCCTCTCCCTGTGCTTCTCTGTGTCTTTGTGTCCTAGCTCCCTTCCCTTTCTCTTATAAAGGTACCGGCCAGTGGATTTAGGGACCACCCTAACCTAGTATGACCTCATCATAGCTTAATTAATTATATCCGCAAAGACCCTGTTTCTAAATAGGGTCACACTCTGAGATTCCAGATGGGCATGAGTTTTTTTTTAGACTTCTCATACTTAGCATTTGTCTTTACTCTTTGGGTGACTGTCATGCCTTTGTTTTGTGGCTCACTTCCCTTTTCCTTTATGTACGTTGTTGGTTTTTGATGAACTTGATCACATACTTCTGACACTAAAGTTTTACATGTTTTACTTCTCCAGGTCCCTATAGAGACAGTAACTCTGCCTCCAGACCCAGGGCCGTCTCACCTATTGTCCTCGCACATATACCAATACTTGTCTAATCACGGTCCTAGTACTGGGTTTGGAAGATTTCTTCGCCTAGTCCATGGCTTAGTACAAGGTGGTGCATATGCTTGGTTCATAATAAATGCTTATTGCCTAGAATTGAAATGCTACATTTAGGGAGCAGGTGGAAGAAGTTCCACTGCCATGTGCTTTAAAAAAAGAAAGCAAAGCACACGACTGAACACAACCCATTACAGAAATCAAAAAACATGAAGTCCCCAACTACTGTGCTTTAGTTTTTGCTTTTTTTGCTCTTTCCAGGTTTCTTCTTCCCAATACTTCTTTCCAGGAAGAGCAGCTGTGATTTCTGTCTCAGCCATGGAGGGTCTCCAGCTTGGGAAGCCAGTTTCTCTTATTCTAGTGCTAGCTCAGTAGATTTGGCCAGGTATCTCTTTTTCTCCCACGTTCAACTGTTTCACCAGAAATTTCCATGTTTGGTCCTTCTCCCAGAAAGTTAATGTAATTTGAGCTTATAAATGGTTTCCATGTTGTACTCTTTCTTTATTTCCCAATATAAAATGAAATAATGGTAATAATAATAATGACAAAACCCCTTAATTTTATTGCATGCAATTCTAAATGACATGTGCATTTGACAAGCCACAGCTTTATAATGTTTAACTTTATCTTTAGGGTTGATGGCGACATTGACATCATCGTGATTGGGTTCAGTTGTGGGTCCTGGAGCTTCAGGGAGGACCCCGCCCTCCTCTTCATGGGAAGAAGGGGAGTGTGACAGGGGAAGTGGAGAAAGCAGAGGGAACAGGAGCTTTTCCTGGCAGAAGCCCATATGCCACTGGTGCGGTACTCCTAGGGGACTCCCCCTTCCTTTGGGAATGCCGGCATTCTTTCATAAGGGCTCCGATGGTTCAGAAATATATGTGTTGGCAACATAATTGTCTGAATAGCAACCATGATGGGCCAAGAGTTTCCATCCTTGGCATATGAGGACCAGAGAAGATTCGAGTGTGGGCCAAGTGGGTAGGAACACTTTATTCTTGTTTCCCTTTGGTTGGAAACTCTTTATAATGCCTAATTTTTAGATGTAATTTTATAGTATAAAATCTCAGTACCAAGTTGTATAAGTAGTTGAATTTAACTGTTCTAGTTATTATTACAGTTGATTTACACCTACAACATGACTGCCAGGTTCCAGTTAGTCATACAACATCAGCAGCAAGCAGGTGCCTGATCTCTTCTTGCCTTCAGTTTCATGTGTTCTTGCTAACTTTTTGGCTAAAATTCTCAGGTCACTGCACCCTAGGCTCAGGCAGCATCCTTTACATGCCAGGAATGCCAAATAGCTCTTCATATGTGCACTTGTTTCATGCCTGTTTCGTCCCCGCTCCTCCATGGAAAATGACAGTTCCTTCTCACTCTTTCAACCAAGGTAAAGGGTAAGTCAAGGGGAGGTCATGGCTCTACCTCAGCCATGTCGGTTTCTTCCCTGACCTGCAGAGTAACCATAACTGCTGTGAGTTCAGTCCATTGGTCTCAGACAGTCTGCAGGGGCTTGGCAGTCATCAACCCACGCCATCCTCATCCTGGTCTCTATCAGGTTGTGGGCTAAACCTGGCTGCCACCTGTGTTTGTATGGCCTTTGGGCTAGGAATACGTTTCTCATTTTTAATAGTTAAAAAAATATCAAAAGATGAATAATATTTTGTGACATATGAAAACGATAGGAAACTCAAATTTCAGTGTTTTATTGGAACACAGAGATACACATTTGTTTTCATATTGTTGGTGGCTGCTTCCATACTGCAGCAACTGAGTGGAGTAGTTGAAACAGAGACTTTGAGACTCCCAGAGTCGAAAATATTTATTTTCTTGCCCTTTACAGAGAAAGTTTTCTGACCTCCATCTCTGTAGTTTGTTCTATTATTATCTCCATTTTACAAATGAGGAGACAGAGGCTGAGAGTTTTCAGTTTGGCCATAGCTATTTGTGCAAGCGATGAACTTGATATTGGAAATATTGGACCCCAGAGTCTCTTCGAGCTTCTCCTGAACAGGCACAGGCAGGCAGAGCATTCGGAGACCAAGTACTTGGGAGGCAACTGCTCAGCGTTTCAGTGTCCCCTAAGGGAGTTCTTAGAGTGGCTCCACTCAGTGCCTGCGTGTGTGTGGGCACGCCCGTGTGTGGTAAAAGCACAAGTGAGAACTATAATGGGAGGAGGATGAATTAAACACAATTTAAAAAACCCATCTCTGCTTTGGAAGCTGAGGCAACAGTGGTGATCATTTCAGTAAGTGTGATGGAGGGATCGTCGCTGTTGATAATCATGCTGATAGTGACAGTTGTTGCTAAATGACAATGATCATTTCCAAGTAGAAGAGCAGTTGTTAACATAGCCTACGCTCTCTGTGGCTGGCTTATTTACGTATATCCCAAGAATCCTAGCTAGAGAATGAGTGAGCGATGCTCTGCCCTTTTGGTGCTCAAGAGTCACTTTGCACGCGTACAGAAATAGTTTGTGTTTTCGAGCTGTTTCATTATCAAATGTAGCACAGATGAATCCATTAGCATCGCTGTGCGTGGTGTGTGCACAGCAGGGATGTGGGGTGCCCTCCTCAGTCCTCGCTCTAAAGCCTTCCCAGAAAGACATGGGAGGGAGAATACTTATTTGCTTAGAAATAAAAAGGAATCTGTTGTATGGAAAAGGCTGGGAGCCTCTGATGCCTACTTAGGGTCTTTTGGAAAGCAAGCGTCACATCTGCAGGCGGTAGAGGTCCTGTCTGCAACACCAAACCCTTTGCAATATTTCTCCGGAGTCTGAAAGTCTAACAAATTGATCACCCTTGGGTTTGTTTTTTTTGTTTGTTTTTCAAAAGAGTCCCAGAGGAGGAAGGTACAAGAGAGACATATTCCAGGTACAGGAATTGCTCTACAACCTGCTGGAGCCACTTACGCCTGCACTGCTACTTAAAGGGGATTTCGGAGATTTTTCCTAGCTGTAAGCCAGATGTATATAACAAAGATTGTGTATACACTATATGTGCAATCCTCATATTATGCTTTTTTATTTTCCTGTGATTCTTTATGATGACTGGTGGAAGACGTCTGGATTGTAAAAAAAGCTTCAAAGTGATGTTTCCCTCTCGAAAAATCCTATTTGGTTTTTAAAAAATTTGAGTAAGATTGTTGGCTAAAAATAGTCCTTTTTTTCTCCTTTTACCCGGGAGCCTGCTCAATTAATCGTTTTCTGTCCCCAACCCTGCTTCTGGGCAAAGGCTCAGTGCGGAGATGAGAAACTCTGTCTCTGCTTTGTAAACAGCTGTACCTCTCCCCATGTTCTCAGTGTTAACAAACCACCGAAATGACGCCACCCCGGGATCTGCTGATGCAAGAAGGGGCCGCTGGGCTGCCCTGAGGAGACACTTGGCCTCCCAGGCCTTGTCTGGCACATATCAGTTGGCTGTGAGAGGAGCCCTCCTGTTCTCAGAGCTATTACATGCTGCTGGCGTTTTAAAGTGGGTTTTGCATTTTTTCCTTCTCTGCTGCTAGGTGGTATCCTCCGTTTTCAGCACTGACATGGCTGAGTAAATGCTTTCAGCTGTTGAACTGGGTCCAATTCAGTCTTCCTCATCCCCTCCCTCCCACTTCCACCTCTCTTTTTCACTCTCTTCTCCTGGCAGGAGTGTTTATCACAAAAAACAAAGTCTCCCGTTTTGATACTGCCCCGTATGCACATCCGACAGCCCATTGGATCCATCCAAACACCTCTGAAAGGTACACACAGAAGCTGGCACTGTCCCCTCTCTAGAGCAGGAAACAGAAAGGTGGTTTGCTCAAGATCACTGCTGGAACTCCCCTTCCCCTTCAAAACTCAGGGGCTCACTTCCTGCGGGACTTTGGGTCTTCACCACCCTGTGTGCCCCATCATGGTTGCCGAAGCTGAGGACCACACTAGAGAGGGACACGACATCTTCTCCCGTGGGTGACCACGCTTCCCAGTGTAGGAAAGACGCACAGGGGCTGTTCATGATGACGCTGTTGGGACAGGGCCCCAGTTCAGGCTGCAGGTTTTGTTGGTCCACAGATAGCTCCTTCATGAGGCATTTCCGTCTACTGATTCTGCACCACATGTTTGGCATGGACAGAGTCTTCCCTTACTTCGTCCCTCTTTTTCTGTAGCTTAAGAATAAGAAGGGGTCGGGCGCGGTGGCTCACGCCTGTAATCCTAGCACTCGGGGAGGCCAAGGCGGGCGGATTGTTTGAGCTCAGGAGTTCGAGACCAGCCTGAGCAACAGCGAGACCCCGTCTCTACCAAAAATAGAAAGAAATTAAAATATTAAAATATTAAAAATATATATAAAAAAAAAACTAGCCGGGCATGGTGGCACATGCCTGTAGTCCCAGCTACTCGGGAGGCTGAGGCAGTAGGATTGCTTGAGCCCAGGAGTCCGAGGTTGCTGTGAGGTAGGCTGACGCCATGGCACTCACTCTAGCCTGGGCAACAAAGTGAGACTCTGTCTCAAAAAAAAAAAAAGAGTTTGAAACCAGCCTGACCAAGAGCGAGACCCCATCTATACTAAAAATAGAAAGAAATTAATCGGACAACTAAAAATATATTAAAAAAATTAGCCGGGCATGGTGGCACATGCCTGTAGTCCCAGCTACTCGGGAGGCTGAGGCAGAAGGATTGCTTGAGCCCAGGAGTTTGAGGTTGCTGTGAGCTAGGCTGATGCCACAGCACTCTAGCCCAGGCAACACAGTGAGACTCTGTCTAAAAAGAAAAAAAAAAAAAAATGAATAAGAAGACA
>CAUYSK010124528.1:0-43504 GCA_963575035.1 Avahi laniger | reverse complement strand
AAGTGTCCTCTGAATAGAACTGTTATCAATGTCTCTGTGAATTTTGATAGGAATAAGTCAATGTTCTGTTAAATTTTAGAGAAAAAATATTTTTCTATAAATAAGAGTATGCAAACATTCTAATAAGATGCAGGGAATACACACATTTTTTTTTTTTTTTTTTTGAGACAGAGTCTCATTCTTTTTGCCCAGGCTAGAGTGAGTGCCGTGGCGTCAGCCTAGCTCACAGCAACCTCAAACTCCTGAGCTCAAGCAATCCTACTGCCTCAGCCTCCTGAGTAGCTGGGACTACAGGCATGCGCCACCATGCCCGGCTAATTTTTTCTATATATTTTTAGTTGTCCGATTAATTTCTTTCTAATTTTAGTAGAGATGGGATCTCACTCTTGCTCAGGCTGGTTTCGAACTCCTGAGCTCAAACAATCTGCCTGCCTCAGCCTCCCAGAGAGCTAGGATTACAGGAGTGAGCCAGTGCGCCCGGCCCTCACTTTGGTTCTTGAATAAAGAATCATTTTAATACAAAAGTAAATTACGTATGAATTTTTTTTCACATTTAAATATTTATTAAAGAAATCATCTTTAGATTAATTTATATGATATTTGTGCATTGGAAATCAACTCCTATTCATTTGTGATATAATTAAGTTCCTTATTACTGATTTAAGGTACCATAACAGATTAATGTCTAGGTTCTCCATTTACTAGAAATCACAGATTATCTATAAACATAGTTCTTAGTAAGCTTATAAAAAGATAACTATGTACTCTATGAAACAATATTAGAAATAACAAAACAGTATTTAAATTCGGCTGAGAATGTGGCTTGTACAAGCAATAAGACATGAGTCAGGAGATTTAGAACAGATTTAAAGAGGTTCATAGAGAACTGCTCATTGTTTGCTCTATAAGGAGGACGTGGTAAGCCAAGGATCCCTGTGCATAACACATTGCTCCTATGCGTGATTTCTTCCATGTCGCTTTGCTTTACTGGTTCTCAACATTAAGAGCACCTGGAATCACTACACCCCAGACCAGTCGAATCAGAATCTCTAGGGGTTGGTCTACATAGTTTGTATAATAGAGTCTTGGCACCCAATACCACTTAAAGTAGCAAAACAAAATCTTAGGATTCTTACCTGAAATAAAAACAAGGTTAGAAGTGTTGCAGGGGGCAGTGTTCCCGGCGGAAGCCATGCAGACTCCTGTCCAGCCTGAACTATGGGATCAAAATATAAATGATTCAGCTAACTGGATTCATGTAATTATTATTTTCAGTTTATTATTTTCTAATACATATGATGCTCACATAGAAATTACATACTGAATAAAGGCCCACAATGAGATGCTTCATTTCTACCAGCCTTTGTCTGTAAAGAAATAGCTTAACACTTTTCTTCAGTCTGCAGGGGTAACAGTCCATCATTTTCTTTAAGTTGATTCATCTCTTTTTAGGTATCAAATGTAAAGATCTACATGTAGATGTTTGCTATGTATTATATGTAACTGAAATCTAATCATAGAGTTACTCATGTACCACAGAGATACTCCCCGCAGAGTTTTCATTACTAAACTGGGGACTACAACGAGTCCCTTAAGAATGTTGATTTAGGAAAAATGAGAAAGCCCTCTGCGCACACGGTAAAACTGAGTTATAAGACAGCAGAGTGGAGAGTTGCAAAAATACCGATCAGGGGAAGAATGATCAGAGGCCAGTAGGACCTCAACTCTTGGTCAATTAAAGGTACCCATATGTTTAAGGAAAGAATGTGTCCAACAGATGGGGGATTGATGTTATCATTGTTAGCCTCTAGTATGTATTGGCTGTTTTCTACATACTTTATATGTTGTTTAATTCTCATAAAAACTCATAAAGCACTACTATTAACCCTATTTTGTAGATGAGAATGTTAAAGCTGAAAGAACTCAAATTGCTTGTCTAGGGTCCTATAGGTAGGAAGTGTCAGCGTCAGTATTTGAACTTAGTCTCAAGAACTTGTATACATAAACACAATTATGAACATCTATGAGGACAGAAGAGAATTCTCTCCTGGGTTTTGCAAAAAGGAATCAGGGGATCAGAAGTTTGTGACTAGCCCAATAGTAAGTGTCAGAATTAAGACAACAACCCAGGTCTCTGGAATCTTAATTCAATGTATTTCTATTATCCCAGGATTCTTTTCCTTCATGAGAAAGCCATTAAAGAGCAGACCAGTAAAAATGAGATTGCCTCCAGGGTGGGGGCAGCAATGGAGAACTGTATTTGTTGGAAGGAAGTAACTGCACACAGCTCACGTTTATGGACTGAAGAGTTATTCTCCCGCTTTTTGAGGGCGGATTATTTACATAAATTGTTTGGAATTCTTCTGCATAGGAGATTTGTCCATTCTTCCCCATTTATTTGTTTATTCACTCATTTGTATCAGTATGGACTCATGAGTATTTATCTTATACTTTGGGTTATAATCCAATAGATTTTATTTGTTTTCTTGCTTAAATGGATCCAGCTTTGGCCATTGGGAGCTTGGTCAGTTGGTTCCTGCGTCCTTTTGACATGCTTATCATTGTGGGCTTTTTGTTTTTCTTCGCACTCCTTTATTTCTGGCACTGTGAGATGCTCTAAGATTTCCTGCTCTGATTTTAGAGTCAGCCACTCCTCCAAGGAGCCTTGGTTCCTTTTATTGAAGAATGGTATTAGAAACTTATGTCTAGGTACTAGGTGTGAATCTTATTTTAAATAATAGCTAATATTAATACTTAGAAGTCAAGACAGTGGTTGCCCTTGGAGAGGTGGTGACTGGAAGTGGTCCCCGAGAGGCTCCAAGGACATATGATCTATTTCTTGATCTCAGTCTTGGTTGCCTGGGTTTCTTCATTATATGAAAAGTTATCAAATGTACACTTAATATGTACACTTTTCTAAATCTCTGGCTTTGAATAATTTGACAGCTATGTAGCTTTCAGCTTGCTACTTAATTTTTCTAGCCCTCAATTTCTTCATTTATAAAATAGAGGGTTATCGTGGGCCTCAGATGGCTGTTGTGAGCATTAAATGTTTGTATACGCCCCCCGTAAAGACATACGTATTGTGCGTGCATATACACATATGATCAATCCTCATTATTTACAGGTTCCATATTTGCCATTTTGCCTATTTGCTAAATTTATTTGAAACCCCCAAATCGATGCTCATGGCACTTCTGTGGTCATTTGTGGATGTGCAAAGGGCAGCAAAACATTTGAGAATTGCCCGTGTTCCCAGTGAGCTCAAACGAGTCAATGCTCTGCCTTCGTGTCCCCATGTTTCTGCTATAAACAAGTGTCCTTTTCTCAATGTATTTAATGCCACATTTTTCACATTTTTTGCTTTTTTTTGGTGATTTTGTCATTTAAAATGCCTAAGTGCAGTGCTGAAGTCCTGTCTAGTGTTCCTAAGTGCAGGAAAGCTATGATGTGCCTTACAGAGAAAATACACGTGTTAGATAAGCTTTGTTTAGACAGGAGTTACAGTGCTGTTAAATTTAATGTTAATGAATCAACATTATATATTAAATGAGAAACATATATAAAAAAAAGCTATGAATTGATCAGTTGATCAAAATGTTATGACCAGATGCTCTTAAAAACCTAACGCTGTATTTCCCTGAGGTACAGTGGTTCAGTATTTCCTAATTTAGTTTTTGTGGCACATTTGTAGAACATAAGGACTACAAATAATGACAATAAATTGTATATATGTGTGCATATATACATATATACATACAAATATCTATATACACATATGCATATAAAAATCTATGCATGTCTACCTATATAGATACAGATATATATGTATATGCACACACATATATATAGAGGTGTGAAAGCAGTGCCTACAAATATAATAAGCCCTTAATAAATGTATTAGCTATTATTATCTAGGTATCTGACTAGAATTGCTCTCTAATCCACAGTCGTTCTTGAGAAAGTTGATAATTATTTTTTGACCCTAAGTAGCTCCTCTCCTCCAAGGCATGGAAGGAGTAGCAATAAACAAAGCAAAGCCCCTACTCTTATGGAGCCTACATTATAGTATAAGTTAAGAGATCTCAGTTTACTGCTGTATGCACAGCATCTACAATATAGTATCTAGTACTTAACACATACTCAATATTTTTTGAGCTATCTAAGAATCTTAAGGAAGAAGTGAGAGTACGATGAAGGAAGAGCAAAGTTAAGTCACTATATTAGATTGATGTAGGCAAGTACGCAAATGAACACTGGGTAAGGGATTTTTGTGATGACTTGCCCTTATCCTCAAACCTGCTACTCTATGAATAGGTGTCCTGAGTTCTACATAAACAAGGAGAAACCAGTCTGATGTAAGAAATGAATGCATGTTCTAGCTTTCAAGTCAATTAGTGCGATATTCCTATTTCTTTTCTAGGCTAAGGAAGCAAATCTGTTCTGATGCTATGCCAATTAAATACATGATCTGATTGTTCCAGGTATGCTATGCCAAAAAAAGCAAAAATAGGCATTCCAGTGTTCATTACGGATTATTGAACACATTTGGTGTCGGTGCACCTGAGAAACAAGCCACCATTAAAAGCTTTCTAGGCAATTTGAATCAGGTTGCTGAGCTTTGGAAAACACTCCCCAGCCGAGTGTAGAAGACCAAAGAACTCAGAGAACATACATTCCCCGAGCTGTTTCAAAAAATGCAATAGTGAAGCCAATATGAACCATAGCCCAGGCAATGCAGACATTAATAGCATGAGGTAGATTTTAATCAAAAGGAGAAGCAGAGAAGGGGCAATGTCATCTGCATTTGGAACATGGGACAATGATAAGCACAGTTTATCTCCATAAAATAATCACAGTTTGTGGGAATTCTATGGAGTTAGATCATTTGTTGGAATTTAGATGAGGCCCAGAATAGTCCTGGAATTCCTCCAAGCAGTCATATCTGGGCCATCAAACCATACCACCTAGATGTCTGGCTTCTAGGTGCACAATCTGGAAGAGAGATCAGGAAGCCTGCTCCAGAAATATATGGGGGCCAGAGGCAGAGGAGAAAGCCTGTTTAATTTAAATCAGCTCTCTTCAAATATAAACTGACTCAATTATTTCTGAAGGCCCTTTCTATCTCTAAAATATAATAATCTCATGAAAGAAATATAATATTCTTATTTCAGGAACAGGAATCATTTTCTCAGCCAAAAAACAAAACAAAACAAAAAAGTACTACCAGTGTGCTTACATCCTATACTGCTAATGCTATTTCTTCCTTGAGGGCTGAATTGCTCCTTTTCATGGGGGAAGGCTCCAGGGTAGAGCTACGAAAACACGAGGTAGCAGACACACATATGTGGCGGTCTTGCAGTGGACTGCTCAGTATTCCCTTCAGGAAGCCTTGCTTCAAGGTGGGAGGTTAGCAAACAGCCTCCAGCAGCTCTATCTTCAGATTCCCTGCGGCTTTCACACAGAGGCTTCGCTTTCCCTGGGCGGCTCCCCGCCAGTGACTGGCATGGCAGGAGTACCAGCACCAGGTTGTTCTTGCAGAAGGTGGATTTTCCTCTAATGGGTAAGCTTTGTGCCACGTCTCACCATCAGCCCAGACACGGTGTTCTCAGGGCTTGCTCCAGGACGAGGCTCCTCCTGCCACATCCTGCATCTTTCTCTCCCCTGTCAGACTGCATCTCAGTCTGAGGACCATCCCCAACATCTTCCTGTTCCCTCTCTCTCCCATCCTCTTTATCTTTCAGAGGTATCCCCGCCTCCCCCGTCTTGGATATCTGTTTCCGTCTTTGAGTTTGCTTCTTGGAAATCATGACCTGATACACACAAAGGAAAGGACTTGCTTATTCAATAAGATCCAAAAAGAAAGGAAGAGGATAATCTATACATTCCTGACACTGGTCACCCGGTGCTTTTTTGACTGAGCACCTGATGGAGCTGTCAGAATTAAGTCAAGTGTTGAGGTCACACAGACTGGCTGCCCCTTTTTCGGCAGTGCCCAGAAGGAACAGATGACTCACCCTGGTGTGGGCTGAGGTCAAGGATCCTGGCTCCATCTTGGAACACAGGCTTATCTTGGGTGAGAAGGAACAGACAGATTCACTCAATCTCCACCCAGCTCCGAGTTTCTCAACTGAGAGTAAAAAGCGGCTTAGCGGGGAAGGGCCAAGGCTGTATGCTCGATTCCATGCTGGGTTTCCCTGGCACTTTCCATTCAGGTTTCAGAGTGTATGTCTGGGACCCCTCATGTCCCTCAGGGTTGCCCGGAACCTTCATTTGTGCAGCATCCCCTGGATGGAAATGCTGGGGAGACCCGCCTGGTTTCACACCTCTCATGTGGAAAGATCAGAGTGCCAGATGTTTCCCTCAGTTTGTAGCTGGAAGAGTCTCCAGCTGAAAAGCAAAGGAGGGGGGCAGAGGGCTCATGGATGTCACCCGAATAGTTGTCACACCTACACTAGCAGGTTTGGAACCTCTGACTTGGAAATCTTAGAAAATAATAATAAGATTTCACTGGCTTTTCTGCCCTAGGAACTGTGCAGACAGACTGAAGCAGAAATCTTCTTGCCTTGCCCCAGCCAGCCCACTTTTCTCTCTACAAGAAAAGAGCTGGTTAAGGCAGTGAGTCAGAGTTAGGTTTCCCAGAAGCATGCGTTTATGAGTTACCTTTCCTCAAGAATAGAGAAATGCTTTCATAATTCAGGAAGGAACACCCAGTTAGGAGTTAGAAGCTCCGGGCCCTGCCTCCAATGCTTGCACCAACTCGCGTAGCTTTGAGCAAAGCATCAAAGCTCTCTCATCCTCAGTGTCCTGTGCAGTCAAATCGATTGCTCTCTGATGCAATGTATGGTCCAGTTCTGCCATTCTCTGTATCACCACATATTGTCTTAATAAAAACTGGTACACAGAATATGACAATAACAAGGCATATTTGACATTACAGTTGCGCTTCTACATCTGGGTAGCCATCTTTGCAACACTGGCTCTTTCAAAAGAAAACTATTTTCATAAATATTTCCTTTGAAAATCCCCATTTATCTGGAAGACTTAATAAAGCATCTTCTGTAGACATAGAAGCACATTATTCTCTACCTAATTCAGAGTTTAGTTACCAGGCATGTTCAACAAAAAAAAAAAAAAAAAAGACATATTACTTAAATTTTACAGAGAAGATAGTCTACAAAATAAGTTATTGTAATATATCTTATAATTTTTCTGGGAGTATGTTGGAAAAAATATATGTATATTTAACTTTTCTAAAACATTAGCTACCAAACAGAATATTAGATTAAATTTTTTAAATTAAAAAGTTAGAGAAAAATAATAGAAATCTCAAATATTTCATATTGACTTCTTTCCTGAACTCTAAACAGTAAACTTTATTGCAAGGAAAGTAGGGTATATGAAGGACAGGCATAGAGAGGACAGCACTCAGGGATACATGGGGAATACAGCAGGCTCATTGTCAAGTTTAATGAGTGTTAGTATCTGGTAGCTATTTGTAGTTTCCGTAAAATATTTTTATGTCTGTATTCCTTGCTGCTAGGATTGGAAAGGGAGGTCTAATATGCTCTCCTTTCAATCTCTTTGTCAACTATTAGCAGCTGGTGGAAAAAAAGAAAAAGAAACCAGAATCACTTAGGTTTGGCCTTCTTATTATCCTGTCCCCAAATGGCACTGAGAGCAGACAGATGGGTGGCCAGCTGTAGCCACACAGGGCTGGAGACACGGGGCCCCACGTACAAAGCAGCGAGCACTGTTGGGTCCCCACGCTGCTTCTGCTGCTGCCTCTGCACACCCAGAGTGGTTCTCCCGGCCAGCATCACTCACACACACCCGCAAGGCCCTGCATGTTTTGTCTCCACCTGGGGACGCCCATAGGCTCTGGTTCTCTGCAGCCAGCCAGGAACCATCTCACCATTGTTTAACTGTGTGCCCCATTCGTCAGCCTTTCTGTGAGGAAAAAAGCTCAGCACTAGAAAAGGAGACGACGTTGCTGTGGACGCCTTCCTGCCTTCAAGGGAGGTGATGTAACGAAAAGGACTTGGTAAATAGCAACATCCATTTATCTCAGTAGTCTGAGAACTATTATTTTATGCTTTGTGCTCAGATTTTATAATAATATTGATATTTTCAAATTCATATTTGTAGAATGTTCCATCCTACACCTAGGATGGAACGAGTGGCCTAAAATCACCAGCCAGTGGGTGACTATCCAAGAAAGAGAACTCTAGTCCTCCAGCACAGGGAGGTTTCTCATTCCACCACGTCGAAATGCAGAAAGAACATTTCCTCTACCTGGACGTTAAAGGAGAGAATGGGATCAAGGTCACTCAGGGAAGACGTCCTGGCTGGCCAGAGAGGTTCCCCTCAAACCCCCACCTTGGTATAGTCACTGTCAACCCCTGCCCCACGGGCTCGGAAACCTGGATTGTCTGAAATCCAAGAGGGGAATCCGACCCTCCCAGGCACAGGGACCTTACTGGGCCCGGCCTCTCCTGGCAGCTCGTCCCCCTGGAAAGAATCAGGAGAAAACGGGTGTGTGTACTTGCGTGTGTGGATTTAGTTACACAATTAAAATATTAAGCAAAATCAAGTCAAGAGTCACCTGATTTGTACCCCTGAGAATCGGGCCATTCCGAGGATTAGAGAAGACAGTGCAGAAAAAACTTTTTTGTAAACTAAATAAAGGTTAATCAGCAGTACTATTATCATGTACCTGTAGTCATTTGAGGTGCTATAACTTTTTTTTAGACTAAATTTTGCTAGACTTACTAAGCACTGTAGACACTCCTCAGAATTCAAGAAAGCCTTCAGCAGTTAGGATTTAGAGCTCAGCTCTTTTAAATCATCCTGGAAAATGAACTTGTTAACAGAGAATATCATCCACGCACATTCATTCTTTAGCGTGTGCCGTAGAGTGTCCCCCAGTAAATCCCCTCAGTTTACTTGTGGCTGCAATGGCAGAGTGTCAGGATAAAGGGGTCTTCTGGAGAGGGGCGGGGGGCTCAGATCAGGAGTCCCTGCCTCCGTCCTCTGTCACAGCTGTGCTTCTCCAAGAACTTGGGTTGAGCAACTTCCTTCCCTTCCCGGTTCTGGCAAGTCCTACCCGGGTTCCTTTCTTCCTCACTCATGGTGTCTGGAGCACTTCTGAGCATTTTCTTGTGATTGCTATAATTAATACCACTTTTTATTTTTCAGAGAAAACTTCCCCTTCTGCCCATAACACTACCATTTTCAGGCCACTCATCTAGAAACCTCCACTATTCCTAAAGAGCATCTTCAAGACACCTGCTCCTCCTGACACCAGCTTTCCTTGGCTCAGAGTCCTACCTTTGGGTCTTCATTATTCTTCACCTTTCCCAAAGTGTTTTTGGTGTACAGAAAAAGGCAGAAAATTCAGAAAAGACTAATGAATGATTTACTCTTATTTTGATCCAACTGGTATTTAGTTTAAGAAAGTTGTGCATTCAAAACCTCAATTGTTTTTGATTCTTTAAAGGTTAGTTTACAAACCTTATTACTCTATTCTATTCTATCCTATGCTATTTAGAAAATTTCACAATAATTTCTAAGGGGCCTTTGAATAATGTTGGCTCCATCTGTGAACCTAGATAACCCCCATTTCAACCTAGTATATTACTCTAGTAAGCAGGCACTTACAAATTTTATACTTTTTACTTTTCTTTAAGCACTCCATTGTCTTCCTTAAAAATAAAACTTTCTTTCATACTAGATAACTATTATAAATATAAAAAGAAACTTTAGGACCTTAATTATCTTTGCACAGACTAAGCAAGCACAGACTTAGCATAATTTTAACTTAAGACCCTAAGTTTAAGTCAATGACTCAGTTGCATATTTTAAATTGAAGTCATAAGACTGTCACTTCAATGGGCCAAATCATTCCAAGTACTTTGGAATGTTTGGTTTGAGAAGTTTGTCATGAAAAGCACATTAAATACACATGGATTCCATTTTTTTAAAATAATGATTGCCCATATTTACTGAACATTTATTTTGTGCCAGGTACTCTTCTAAGTTTTTTTTTTTTATTAAAAGAATTAAAGACAATTTTTTTGAAGACGAGGTCTCCCTATGCTTCCCTGGCTGGGCTCAAACTTGTGGGCCCAAGTGATCCTCCCACCTCAGTCTCCGCAGTAGCTGGGACCACACCTGGCCTCTGGATTTCATTTTAATGTAAATAATATATGAGGGTCTTGATGCTCTTAAAATTTTCTTTGATTAATTCTATGTTTTCCGAAGGTTAAAAGACGCTCCCCTATTTATGGATGAAAGTAGTCTCCCTGGTAATTCAGTTTGCTCAGGGCTGAGATTCTTGTGTGAGGCCTTGGCGGGATTCGTGGATCTCTATGTAATAGTTGTTATGTCATGGGCTTTAAAACATAAAAAAGGTAGGTCTCTTTGGTCCTGTGGCCCATGCCTGTGGCTTCAGGTTATATACACGCTCTGCAATTCTTCTCTTTGTTCACAGAAATCTGCAGGTTCATCCAACTTGATCACTTGATTGAACTTTATATTGTTTTGGTTTGTGAGATTCGTACATGTATTTTCCCTTGATTTCTTAAGACCATTGTACTATCTTAAGACAACTGATGGAATTTTAAGATATTTAAAAGTATATTTTCTATTAAGTGGTAAAGATCTTTTTATTCCTTGATGTGATTCTGCATTTTTGCATGGTCTTAAGATCTTATAACTTTGGTGAATGTTTAAAATGATATCTAATTGAATTTTGGATATCAAAATTGGCTTTCTCTGACTTGCTGTCACAATCTGTGAGGCCATTCCAACAACACATGTATATCAATAAACATTCATATATGATCAAAAAATTTTAAGTTCATATGCCTGCTTTCCATTTGGTCTCCTCAAAACGTATGGCTTTGGGTGGAGTAGAAAAAGAGGAACTAAAACTTCTTTCATTCCTTTGGGGATTGTGTTGGAGAGGTAAATCAATATTGAGAACTGCATGTAAGAAAAATGAAATTCCTAAGTTCACAATGAATTATATTGGCAAGGGACAGCAATGCAGTGTTTCTCAATTAGGGCATGCTTTACAAGTTACGATGCTTATCGTGAAAATTCTAGCTTCCATTTCCAACTAGGCTTTCATTCAACATTCATTAACCAAATGTATATTTTTTTTAAATTTGAAAATATTAAGGGGATACAAGTGTTTTTTATTACATCAATATCTTCTATTATACAATGCTTAAGTCAGGGCTTTTGGTGTGCCCATTATTAGAATAGTGTTCGTTGTTCCCAACAGGTAAGTTTTTATCACACACCTCCCTCCTCCCTCACCCTTTCTTGATTTCTCTTGTCCTTCATATCTCTTTGTGCCCGTGCGTACCCACCTATTAGCTCCCACTTATTAGTGAGAACATGTGGTGTTTGTCATGAACCAAATATTTACCGAGCCCCTACTGTGGCCAAGCAGGGTTCCAGGTGATTTGAGATACATGAATGAACCAAATGAACAAAGACAGGTGACAAACAATAAACATAATGCATCAGTAATTTATGTAACATTCCAGAAGAGACTAAATCCTATGGAAAAGGGAACAGTAGAGCAGTCAGGGAGGAAGAAAGACAGTGGTTACAATTTAAAATAGCGTGGTCTGGGGAGGCCTCATGGAAATGGGATAATTTGAGCAAAGATTTGAAGGAGGAGGAGGGAAATAGCTATGCAGATATCTGGAGAAGAGGTTTCTAGGTAGAAAGAGGAGCCAGGCCAAGGTGAGATTGAGGACAGCAGGGGACCATTATGCTGGATCCGGGATGAGAGCGAAAGTTCTACTGGGAGCCAATCCAAGGGCGGCCATTTATGGGTTTTGGCTTTTCCTCAGAGGGAACTAGGGAGGCATCGCAGGATGTTGGGCAGAACAGAGACATGACCTTATGTTTTCAAAGGATCATGTATTTTAAATAGACCTTTGAGAGACTGTGTAGGTTCTGTCTATACTCCCGGTGAGAGAGAGAAGGGCTTGAGCTAGAGGTGGTGAACAGTGGCTAGGTATTAGGTTGCCTTTGAAGGTAGAGCCAAGAGGATTTTTAACACTGGATATGTGATATGATGTGTTCTATTTGTAAAATAAATGTATAGTTTGGTGGAAATTTTCCAACTCAACCTATTGAAGAAATTTCCAGAATGAAGCCAGAATTTTCAGCTTTCTGATGAAAGGGTCAAATTATAGCACATGCAATTTTACATTTTACTTATTTACAAATTGTCCTTTTGCTCATGGTTGTGAAGGGCACAGCCTTTATGGTATGCAACCTAGAAGCAGACCTGAAGACTCCCCACAGAGCCCACTCATTTTCCACCATGAGATAATCATTTAAATTGAACTGCAGCCCATTCTTAGCAGTCTTTGGAAGCAGCTCAGCTCTGCATTATCATGACTCAACTTAAACAGAGGGAAGACGATTTTCATTTGCGCTTGTTATTCAAATATAGCAATGATTAGGAAGAATATTGAGCCAGAGGTAATTTTTAAGGATCCTATTTTTTTTCTGATCTCTGCTTTAAAAAACAGACTCAGTTGTTACAGGAATATAAAATGTGGAAAGGGAGAGTCTCCTGAAACCTTGTCCAACAGTTTGCTGAAGATCCTAGTTGCTGTGGGGAGAAGGTGGCCAGGCTGTACCCGCAGACATTTCAGAATCCCCCTGAGGTTTAATCGCAGGGGTATTGTTGGGGTTGCACTGGCCACCCACAGACTGTAATTAGCGTGAGCTTTGGCCATGATTTGTTGGCTCTGGTGGATGGATTTCTGAGTGCTCTGAGTAAGTACAGTAAGTAAGTACAGTACAGTAAGTAACTCAGCCCGTGCCAGGCAAGTAATGCCAAGCAGCCTCTGGAAAGTTCTATTCTGTCCTGTGGGTACACCTCAGGGAGGCTTGATTTCTGCTCAAGCACCACCTCTCTGCTTCTGACTGGGAGAGTCTGATGCCAAAGCTCCATCCAGTAACGTGGCTCTAGAAAGTTAAATTTGGGTTTGGAAAGAATTACCAGTTGCCCACCAATGTTTTATAGATGGTAGATGGTCTGAAATGCAGACATGGAGAAAGAAGCAGCTCGGGAGTAGGTTTTTTTGTGCACATCTGCATCTCTGGAGGCGTAAGTTATTGTGTTTTATCTGGCCCTGCAATACCTCAGGTCTTCATTAGACAATGTGATCATGGAAAATCAGTAAAAAGGGGAGGAAAACAGAAAATGTCAAAGATAGGAAAACAGTTCACTTTACACGTTTTTTTTTTTGTATTACACATGTAATGCAATCAGTAACTTTGTCATTCTCCCATTTGGCCCAAGAATGTGGTGTACTGAGGAGGAAGGGTTGTAGGGGAGAGACAGAGAGAGAGAGAAAATGAAAGAAAATGAGAATGAAATCTTCTGTAATGGGATGCGGAATTTAAACTTTTTGGGGCAAAGACAACACGAATTTGGCAAAATGTTGCTAAGTGACAGATTTAGAAAGTTCTTTGTCATTTGATCTTCAAGCTTTTCCCTCCTCCTGCTTTTTATGCAGAGCGTGGGCAGTAAAAATAGTTATGTTGGTTTTCATTTTGAGTCTGGTTCCACGTCTTTGTCTTTTATGTGGTGGTAAGCTGTAGTATGCTTGGATTTATAGAAAATGCCTCAGGGAAATGCTTACAGTCTACCCTTAGAATATTTTCTTGATTTCTGTTTAATAAAATTTGTGCGAATATGGACTGCTTCATATTAAAGTGGGTTTTTTCTGACCGTTTCAGTCTCAGAAAACCTAGGTTTGAATCCGCACTGCAATATCTCCTGGCCACGTGACCAGTCATCACATTACATCATCTCTCTCAGTTCACGATTTTATGCGTGTAAAATGTTGATAATCACATGCCTGACATTTCACACAATTGTTTGGTGTGCTACAAGAGAAATATATGAGGTAGTAAATTCCAAACTAAAAAGCCCACTGAAGGCTAGTTACTAATATTAAAATATTTCTACATTAATTTGAATACTACCATCAAGACAGTTTTTTTGAGAAAAAGCTCTAACACTGAGTTTGGCACCCTCCCTGGATAAAGGAGATATAGAAATGATGGGATGGTCCAGTTTTCTGGATTTAGTTATGGGCTGACAGACAAACTAAAGAGGGAACGGAAGTTTTCCTAAATGGGCATACGCATAAGTAGCTGCCTCAGATGTGTCTTTGATTTTTCAGGCTGCTGTAATGGATTTATTGTGGTGCCCAGTTTACTGCCTGTGTGAAGTTTGTGTGCAAATGTGATATTAGCCCGTAATTATGTTATAAAAGTGTGAATTATATAGGCAATTAAAGGTTATGAGACTGAAAGGTGATACTGTCCCACAGGTATAGTTTTGTAGGATCGGGTTTCCATTGTGAGTGCTGGTTTCCAGAATTAAACGAGAACAGCAACCTACGCCCTCACCAGCCCTACTATAAAAATGACATGGGTCTGCCTGGTTTAGAAAACTTTCTCTTCTGCTGGGTGTAGGGTGGGGCTTAAAAGGAAAAAAGAAACACTGATTGTCCAGACGGACATACCTATAAAGACATATGATGTACCACCTGGTAGAGGCAATAAAAAGTTCTTCTTTTTTTTACTTATTTTAGAGGGTGACAAGAGACAATATTCTTTCATGTTCAGTTCATATTTACTTTGTGAATGAATGACATTAATGGTTGATGCAGTGAATAGAATTAAATCAAGAAGTCATTTTTAAAAAATTCCTAGCTGATGTTAAGTTATTTAATGTGTTGGAATGTCTGAAAGATCAAAAATATATTTGAATGAACTACTTTGTGGTTATAACCCAGCTCTGCCACTAACTAGATGTTAGACTTTGGGAAGGTTGCTTAGTCCCTCTGAGCCTCAGTTTCCTCATCTGCAAAATGAGGATAGGGATGTTGCTAGGGTCCCTTAAATTTTCCATTTAAGGTACCTGAAGGCATAGTCAGCACATCACAGATGCTCACTAAATGGTAGCTCTTATCTAAACATTTCAGGTAAATAATTTAAGCAAGGAAATCTCATATACTGAAATCCTCCTAAAACCAGAGTGAAAACAAAGTGTTCGAATTCTTCTGTTGGCACTTATATTATGACATTTGGCACAATTATTGTTATGTTGATAGACTTGCTGGGAACAAAGCGTATTATGCTAGGTGAACCCAGGCTTCCTTTTCCCTGTACCACCATCCTCATTTTGATTTAAAGAGGGACATTGAAATGCAACAACAAAAAATAGTACTGATTTGCAACAAATGGGCTTGAAATCTTCCACATGCGTTGAGTCAGACAAATCCTCATTAGTCAGTTCATTTCCCAAACACAGCCTTGCTGTGGCTGCCCCAGTTACATATGTAAGATATACAGCACCTGGCTGATAACTGCATCCCAGGAGTCTCTCTCTAATATATGGGCCGTTCCTGGTGGTACTCTGCTCCATCCTAGCGGGTGTGCTTCTTTTATTTTTCTGTGTTCTTCTCGCAGTCTCCTTTTACCTTATTTTTTATATTCTTCAATTTTTTGTTCTTCTCCCTATCATGTCTGAAGTTTGCAAAAAAAAAAAAAAAAGCTGTAGGCATTCTCCACTACCAATTAAGTGACAGGAGTACAGAAATTGCCAACTCCTTAGAAGAGTATGATTGACGCAATAAAGGAAGGATAGCATAACTTGGCCTTTCTATATATTGAAGTCACTGCACAGTGCTTGTTTGAATTAATTGTGGTTTCAAATAATTGCCTAAGGTAGAGTTCTAATGCAAATAAAACTGATTTACTTTTGTAATTCTTCCTGAGAGAATACAGAATTCTTCCTGATGAATACAGCAAGTGGTAGCTTGATCTGAGCAAAAGACTCCAGGAAAATGAAGTAGCAGTGGGTTGTGCTCCTGTTGCTCTGGGGTTGTACATTTCTTGCTGCTCTTTTGAAAACCGAATGAAGACACCAGTGGGCATAATTATCACAAAGCAAAGGAGGGGATAGCTATGCTTCAAAACAGTGCAACTGACATTAGCAGAATCGTGCATAGGTTAGCACTTCTCAATGTCAAAGCAGTGCTGTTCATGAGGGACAGAACATACCGCTCTGGGCTGTACTCTCATAGTATAGAACAGGAGACATGGTGGGAAAAGAAAATGTGTGTGTAGCACAAAAGGAGTGGAAGACAAATGAAGCAGTTGCTTTGGGTAAACAGCCAGTAGTGGTATTGCTGGATCAAATGGTAGGTCTCCTTTTAGTTCTTTGAGGAATCTCCATACTGTTTTCCATAGAGATTTTACTCATTTGCAGTCCCACCAACAATGTATGAGAGTTATTTTCTCTCTGTATCCACACCAGCATCTATTGTTTTGGACTTTTTAAAAAGAGCCCTTCTAACTGGGGTAAGAATGGCTCTTATTTCATTGTGGTCTTTGTTTGCATTTTCTTGCATACTATCTGGTTGATAGGCATACAAAAGCGATCCTTATAACCAAAAACATTTGTACCCCTGTAAATACTTAGAAAAAAAAAAGTCCTGGAGAAAATGAAGCAGTTTCTAAAGAACAGATGACTAGGACCCAACCAGTCATGAAAACAGATCAACTTCTTTTCCAAGTTTTGTTTTAATGTTGACTAAGACTACAGTGGCTCCCTAGTCATTGCCACAGAACCATCCTGTCATGGTGAATTGTCCTTCTTCTTAGCTTGGAGTGATGTCATTGTCTAGTTCATTTTCTAGTTACACTGGCAGCCTGTCCCCGTATGTGCTGTTTCCTCAAGTGGTACAGTTGCACAGCCAGGTTTTCCCTACTTTTTCTTCTTTGTTCAAGGGGTGTTTATGTGGCCTTGGGGAATTCACCCACTGGGGCTGAAGTTAGAGTCTCTCCTGCACTGGCCTTAAGCTTCAACTGACATTTCTGTCTGTCACAGAAAATGAGAATTTTATTCTAGACAAATTCTCCAGGTGTAATTTTTCTGCCTCCCCTGATTCTCTCCCCCCTGCAATAACATATCTAAATGGTGAATTATTATATTTTATTTATTTATTATTTCAAAATATTATGGGGGTACAAATGTTTTTGGTTACATGTGTTGATTTTGTTATGCTTGGGTCAGGGTTGTAAGTGTGCCCATCACCCAGATCCAGGATTCTTAAAAAGAAATGAGAATTGATCAAGATGTACAAAAATCTCAGAGTCAGCTTTGTAATGCTCTCTTCCTTTGTCATGCACTTTTCAGAACTGGGACATGACAGATATCTCTACTCCACGTCTTGCTTTAGGGACAGCACTATAGGGTGTGTGGAGCCCTGGGAAAATGTTTTTTGTGGATTCCCTGTTTATATAAGCAATTCCATTTATTATAAAAATATTTGAGTGCAAAATTTGTAGACATGTATTTACAAATTTTATATATTCAGTAATTTATTACGGAAGATACAGAATGATGCATAGAGAAGAGGCACTGATATGTTCATTGTCCAGAGTACTTGATGATTCTTCATGGTATCCAGACACCATCTATTTCACTTCAGATCCAGGAATCATCCCTTTATATAGTGTCAAATGTGCTGTTCCCAGGTAATTTCCTATCTCCCACTGTGAGAAAAAGGTAACGATGCTGTTATCATTCAAGTCCTGTAGCTAGTCAGAACCTGTCTGTGCTGAAACATTATAGCTCTTCTTTTCTCTAAGGTCCCTGATGCCATTTATTTCCTGCTGGCTACATCATTACTCGTGATGCTGCCTCATCCATCCTGCTGCCTGTGAACACTCGCTTCCGATGGCTCTTTCAGAGGTGGTTTCTGTGCTTTTTTGAAGATGACCACAAATGCACGGAGTATGCAGGAAAATGTGTGCAAGCATTTTTTTTATGGCCATGTTAAATTTATCATTTGGGACTTTATGCTATAAATATAGAACAACACATTTTTCAACTATGTCTTCTCTTAAACTCTTCAGGCCGTAATCACAGCATTCCTAAAATGTGGTCTCTTTTTGTGTTGATTGCACCCCCGGTTTCCTCACGTTGTCTCCAGTGGGGAGGACAGGGGAGGGGCCTGCAGGTAGAGCAAGAAGAGTGGTCCCCTTCATGCAAGGAATCCTTGACCCTGGCTCAGTTTAACCTGGGAGAGCACAAAGTCAACACATCTGTTGGAGGCAAGAGGGGACTCAGACTGGAAGGGCCTGTAGGTGCTGGAGAGCAGCAATCTAGAAAGCCCTCGGGGGACATGGGTGAAGCAGCCCCCGAGGACTGTGGTGCAGAGCCTGCGGAGGGATAAGGGGACAGCCCTGGGTGCCAGCAGTAACAGGGAGCACAGGGTAAAGATTGCCTGCCTCCTCGGGTGCTGTAGGCCAGAGGCAGCACCCCGGTGGCAGCATGCGGGGTGATTGAGGATGCAGGGAGCCACACATGCAGCTCAGATTCAAGGGTCGGCTGAGGACTGTTGGGAGCCCAGAGTCCTGAACTCATCCTGTGTCCAAGTGACCGAGACTCACTCAGAATCAGGATGTCAGCACCATTCTGGCAGCCCGATGTCACACCGTCCGACAACAGCAATCCTGTGCCAGTCAGCAGAACTGAGCACTCACCAGGCTGGAACTGGAGCTCAGCCCCAGGGCCCCAGGGCGACCCTGCAGGCATGAGGTCTGGAGCTCCTCAGCTTTGGGTCCACTCTGCACAAGGCAGTGAGTTGGAAAGGAAGCTAAAGGGGAGAAAGGGAGGTGGGACATGCAAGTCCCCAGCTGGTCCAGGCAACCTGCTCAGACAACACCACCAGCTCCAGCCAGACCCAGGCACTGGAGGGCTGGGGTAGGGGTCTTAGAAAGTGTCATGGGAGGAACGGGGCAGTTTGGGCCCCTGAAGCCTGAGGACTGAGGTAGGAGCCCAGCTTACCTGCGTCTAAAATCAGCATCACCTTCTGTTAATTCCTGCAACAAAATGGAGTGGAAAGGATAAAACAGAGGGTAGACAGTGAACTGTTCTTGGAAATCTGAGTCCTGAGAAGGGCTGTTCATGGCTGACCCTATTCAAGAGACTGAAAGTGTTCACTAAATTAATACTGAATTAATATGTAAACAACCACCACAGCAGCAACAACAACACAAAGAGCTTTTACTATGAAGCTCTGATAATTCTGCACTGGAGGGAGAAAATTTAATAAAAGACATTATTGGATCAACGGACAAAAGTAGAATATGACTGGTAGATTAGATAGAATCATTGTATTAATATAAACGTATGAAGTTAATGAGTATACAATGGTTGTGTGAAGGAACATCCCTTAGGATATGCTCTGAAGTATTTAGTGGTAAAGAACCATATTCAGACACAAAACTATCTATTATCTTTTGATTGAGCAATTGACTGAATGATTAATTCATCTATTGATCAACTATCGATTGACAAAGCAAGTGGGTAAACTGTTAACAACAACAGAATCTGTATAAAGGCTAAATGGATGATCTTTACACATTTTTATTTTTGCAACTTTTCGTAACTTCAAAATTATTTACAAATAGAAAGTTTTAAAAAGTTACCCCAACATAATGTATTAATTCTGGTAAAATCAGTTATAACAGTGTTTTCTCTTCTTCCCTTCCCTTCACTCCGCCCTCCTGTTTCCGTCCCTCCCTTTCTCCCGTCCTTCCGGGTCCTAAAAATGAAAATAGTTAGGGAACTTTTGGTTTACTGGCGTATTCCACAGATTAAAAGAATTTCAGATTAAAGAATTAAGGGAGCATTGCCTAGATGCAGGACGGGTGCTATCCCCGGCAGAGACGGCGACAGAGATGCACGGTGCGGTGAGGTGACCCAGGGCTTGTCTTTTTTTATCTGTGGCTGATAAGAAAAATTGTACACAGAACTTGAGTAAAATAATCATGATGATGGGTATATTTTTGAATATGAGGGAAAAGCCCCACTTTATTGTGATTTAAAAATGTCCATATTTCTAAACTAATATTTACCACAAGGATCGCAGCGTGCCGTAGTGGTTAATAACATGGTCTCTGGGGAAAGACAGCCTGGGTTTAAATCGAAGCTTTTCCACTCACTGTCTGGGTGATCTGGGAAAGATTATGCCTTTTTCTGTCCCAGCTTCCTCGTCTGTAAATGGCAAAGATAAAAGCACCTGACAGGAATACCTTTGCCTGCAAGTAACAGCCACTGCTTGTTATTTACTACAGTTTAAACAAAGAGCAGTCCAGACAGCAGGTGCTGCTGGCCAGGAGTGTCAGAGAAATGGGGCTCTTCTGTCTCTGCCACACTGTGTGTGTGATTCTGCTTTTTAGTAGAAAGAAGGGGAGAGAGAAACAAGAGAACTTTGGCTGGGTCAGCCCTCATATTAGAAAACCAAACCTTTCCTCAAAGTTCCAGCAAGCAGAATCTCACCTATGGGCCCGAATCCTGTCTCTTGGCCACAGTTGCTTGAATTTAGTAGAAAAAGGGGCTTGAGTCAGACAACCAAGGGTGTGGGTTATAGTGTGTTACAGGATCGTTTTGAATATTAAATGACCGAACTGCTGACCAGCTGTAAAGTTCTTAGAAACAGTCATAAGATCTTAAATGTTAGCTTATCATTATTGGTACTATCAATAGAAGTTATAGTATTTTTTCTTACATATTTGAAATATGTCATCAGTTTTGGAAATATTTTGGAAGGGCCTGTGGAAATAGGAGAAAAAGGAAGAAGTCAGTAACTCCCTCCCTAGTTTCACCCCAGAGCAGGGTTAGAGGAGCTGAGATACACATTCATGGGCGAAGCATCTGTATTGTTGCAAACGTCTGTGACTGATCTCTGCAGGCTGGGTAGGACTGCTGGACATGCTTCTATTGAGAAGGGCTGCAGATTTTGAAGAGGATGGCGGGCTCCCAGAGCAGCACAGGCCAAGCGGCTGTACCTGCTTGTTTATTTGTATTACAATAATGTGTGGTGGATCATCAGTTTCCCCCATATTTTCCATGCTGATGGGCTGTGTTTATTTTGTCAAGGTTGGCTCGAAGTGAACATGGCAACCTTTGCCTTGCTCATTTTCAGTGGGTCCAGTGGCCCCTCCTGCCCATCTAGAAGTGGGGGTGTTCTGTCTGTCCAGTGGGGCTCACATCCACAAGCACATCCACGTTTTATGGGTGGCTCTTTTCCAGGTTGCTGGCTTGGCGTTTTTCAAAATGCCCTGGATGGCTGTTTGGAACTTGTCTCTGCTGACTCCACTGGGCTCAGTTTCAAATCTCTCCTAATCCACTAATGAACCTTTATTAAAGTGGGAGAGAGAGGTTGAATCAGTCTTTGGACACATTATTAAAGTAGAAGCAGTGAAATGATCAAAAGAGAACAACACAAAAGGAATTCTCAGTCTCTCTGCTGCCCCCTATCCAGGTCTTTAATGCTGACTTTTTTTTTTTTTTTCTAGGTTGAGGGTGGAGAGGGAAAAGGGATGTCAATATTATTAGTCTAATTTTTAATTTTGTTTTATTTTAAGTTTAATTTTGTTTTATTTTTCAAAGAAGCTCATAAAGAGACTGTTATTCACCAGCAAATCCCTTCCACCCATTTGTTTTTCCTTCTTTTGTGATTTAAAGTTCAGGTTGAACAAGTAGAAGGCCCATGAGGATTTAAATGACTAAATAGGCAATACAATACCAGTCTTTTAGAATTCTAGAAAAGTTTCTGCTGGATCAAACAGTTATCACGAACCACCCTGCTGGCTATTACTGCCCTCACCCCCTTGGACTCCTCTGCCGCCCGCACTGCTGCCTGTGTCTGGGACACCCTGAGTCCCCAGGGCCTCCGTGCTGAACTGCAAAGAAACCTCCGTGTACCTTTTGAAAGATGTCCACTCATCCTTAAAGTCACAAATCAAGGAAGAGATGCCTTCCAGATATGCAATTCAACTTCCAACACCAGACACCCTTTATTCTAAAATTTCCCTGTTTTTCTACCGTGCTTGTGCTGGTTACTGGTTCACGCAAACATTGAGCAAACAGCTTTCTATTAGAGCCAAAGGACAGACTGATATATCTGAACTGAATATCTGAACATTCCTGGCCCCCAAGGAACCTGCATTCTGACAAATAATTTATTTCATAAGAAGTTATGATGAACTAAATTGAAAGCATAATCTTAAGTGTAATATTGTGCTTGATATTTGTTTTTGTCAGTGTCTGTTTCTTCATTAGCTTCTTAATTAGAAAAAAGGTGATTACACAAATCTATTCTCAAATTTAGCCATAGATATTTTGATTTTTCTTTTTCTCTTTCTTACTCTGTATAATACAGAGAGGCACTCCTTGACTTACAGTGGGGCTATGTCCTGATAAACAGGGTCTTGGTACGATGACCTAATGTTTTATTGGGAAGGGAAATAAAAGTAAATGCTTAGTATATAAGTTTGAGCCAATTTCTTATTACTCCTTATGGTTGGTAGACTGCTGGGATCCCCAAGTTTGTTTGTCTTCTTTCTCCTCAGTGCTGGAGCGTGTGCCTTTGCTCTCCTCCGCCCTTTCCTCATAGTCACTTTACTGCCAGCTCTGACTTCCCTTCCTCGCCTCCTTCAGCAAGTGCAGACAGGGAGGACAATGGCTTTGCTGGGCCCCAATTTGTTCTCAAGTTCCAGGCTGCAAATCCTAAGCATGTCTTTCATTAAGGCAGTCAAAACTGGTGTTAGAAATATTCTGGAAGTTAAAAAAAAAGAGCAACTTGAACAACTTACCTATCACTGAATGGTTTAATATTCTAGAATTTATGGTACACAGTAAAAGATAGACGACTCTGTCTGCAGTCCTGGCCCCGGTGTATTCCTGTGCATACATGCATCTGCTCTGTTTTGGTTTCACCTCACTTTAGTTATTTAATTTGGTGTCTGCAAAACCCTGTGTGCACATTTTTATGAGCCTTGGGACAATTTACTGCCAAGCCTGCTTGAACTGTAAAATATGCTTCCAGTTTCGGAAAACCACAAATTATTTACCAAGGAGGCAAGGAAATGGAGGTCATTGATCTCATTTCTTACATAATTTTAAACTTCCTTTCTGAGGCCTGACATCTCCCAGCAGTCACAGTGATGTCTTCTTTAGACAGATTTGATAATGAGGAAGAAGAGACGAAAAGTGGTGAAAGTTGCTAACTGCTGTGATCCTCTGTTTGCTTTTCACGCTCAATGCCAGGCATCAAAGCAAGAGCAGTGGAAGGTAGATATACAGTACCCCTTCTTTGCCTCTCTTATTGTGTTTATAAAGAGTTAAACAGGAACTACTGGAAAAACTCTACCTTATGGGAAGAAAGTTATTTAAGATATGAAATAACAATATTAACCTAAAACAATAGAATGAACAATCATTAAAATGAAATTAGCAGTATAGAGAGTCGACCTTTGAAACATCAACTGGTATCAGTGTCTTCGAAGATCCTTCAAGAGTGACAACATGTGACTAGCAAATACATTCAACATAGAAAAGAAAAAGCGTGAGGATGTGCGTAGCTATAGAAGAAGTAGGGAAGTAAGTGATGGCCTTGGACCAACTGTGAAGGAGAAAGAAGGAAGAAAAGATAGCTCCTATGTGTCTGGCTTGGAAAGATAATGACTCCATTCAGGGAAGCAGGGGAGATATACATTATGAAATATACATTATTGCTTTGAAAGCTAGGTGCTCAGGAATTTCTTAACAGATGGCAAAATTCTTGTTGTATAGCTTTATTTATGGTAGATGGGTACATGGGTCTGTCCAAAGGGGAAAAGAAATCTCACTTTGTTAGGCTTTGATAATCTTTTTCTTCCAAATTCTCTTTTCTCTTTCCTCCAAGGAGGCAGAGGAATGAGAGATACCAAGTGCTACTAAATTGTTTACCTTGGAGATTCCCATGGTATGGAGGAAATAGAGTAGAGTAATAGGTAGAGTCAGCAGAGACCTTTTCTGGGGAGGCTCAGAGATATGAATTAAGAACTTGGATCCAGGAAACACCAAATTTTCATGACATCAGCAGGATTCAATTTAATCAATGAATAGAACCCAGAAATAAATTAGGTGATTGACAGTGGGGGGCAGCATCCCAAGTGCACTTAGTTGTAATTTCAGATGTAGAGTAAGGAGGCTTCAGGAAGCATGGCTGCGAGCATATGATGAGTTTTTAATCCTTTCGTGTTTATGACTTTAATTATCCCTGTTTCTCAAAACGATTCATGGAAACAGTCGAGGAAGTAAACTTGTGTCCTGGAAGAGAAGGACAAAGTCAGGGGACTCTATCCCATCTCATCGCCAGGTGTGGGCATCGGGAGGGGGTGGTGCAAGCGGAGGAGGGGGGGATGGGCAGTTTGAGAAGAGGGAGGAGGGGAGCAGCGCAAGTGCCTGAAGAAGGGACGAAGTGGGGACCCAGGCTGATTCCACTGGGATTCTCAACACCCCGGACAAATCCAGAAGCCGGCAGCTAGAATGCATGTTTATTTCTCCATAGAGGGAAAAAAGAGTTGAAATGGACTTGAAGATACTGGGCTGTCTGAAATGATTTACTTTATGGAGGTTCAGGTTAATAAATGACTTTATTTTCATACCCATGTGTGATCCACGTACAGTTCATTTCCTAGCCATGATGATCTTTGTAAGGAGTTTAGCGTAATGCCTGGCACCTGTTAAGGGCTCAGTAAATAAACGTTGGATCTTTACCTCTGATTCCACCCCCAATTTGTGCCTGATTCAGTACTACTCTGTTATGGTGAGAACCTCAGCCAAGCTTTCTGTAGTGGATACCTGTGCGTTCTAAAGTCAGTACACAAAGAGTTAAGACAATATTCTTCACTCCTTTTGAATTATTTTCTCCATGTTCCGATTGACTCATGTTTTTCAGGCATGGAGCTTCCTCTTGAAATTGGTTTCCTTTATCTTGGTTAGAGGACAATTTGAAACAATGGTTTCTATTTGTTTTGAAAAGCAGCTAAAATCTTCAAATGATAAGCACAATTTATTCATCTTTCACGTGTTCTTTGTTTTGAACTTGTTGAAGTGAATTTCCCTTTTAAATCAGCAGTATTAAAAAGGTAATTTGTAGCACATTTCATTTGGGTTTAAAATAAGGACTTGGGCACGTTGACCATCTAGTCCTCTAGAATCAGAGAGTGGCTTTTGTCTTCAGCAGTTTGGTTGTGAGATGCCTAGTTATGATTTCCTTTCTATCTATCCTGAATTAGCTGAGATTCTTGAATGTGAGCTTTGCTAGGCTTAAGAATTTTGGAAAATTCTTAATCATGTTTTCTTCATATATTTATCCTGCACTGTTCTTTCTTTTTCAGTAACTGTGACAATAAGGACGCAGGGTTTTGCATGATGACTTGCATGTGATCAGTGCATGTGTTCTTTTGTTTTCTCTCTGTGCTTTGGTCAAGTATGTTATGCTGATCTGTCTTTGGGATCATTTAACAATCTTCAGCTATGCTGTTAAACTCATCCAATGAGGTCTTAGTTTCAGATATTGTATTTTTCAGTCTTAGGATGATTAATTTTTACAGATTCCAGTTCTTTGATTAAATTCCACATCTTTTTATCACTTTTGTTTATAACATCTTGCAATTTCTTTAACGTTTCAAAATGTAGTCTTTGCATAAAAGACATTGGAGACTTAGAAGGGGGAGGCTGGGATGAGGGTACAGGATGAAAAATTACCTGTCTGATGCAGTGTACACTATTCAGGTGATAGGTGCACTAAAAGCCTAGACTTCTCCACCATAGCATTTAGCTATGTAACAGAAAAACATATGTACCCCATAAATCCAGTTAAAAAATGTAGTCGTTGGATGCTAAATACAATATCCATTTTTTTCCTTGCATCTGCTTATATTGTTTGTTTGTTTCATTTGGTAATTGATCACAATTCCTTGCCTCTTTTTGTGTTAGTAATTTGTTGCCATATGCCAGATATTATGCACAAAGCAAGTGTAGAAACTCTGTGTCATGCTACTTCTACCAGACTCAGCTCCATTTTTCCCCTGTGAGGCAGATAAGGTGAGGATCTTGTCACCTCAATCCAAAGGAAACTGAGTTGGATCAAGACTGAGTTGACATTTTAGTAAGACTCCCTTTACTTCTTGTTCTGCTTTTATTCCTCAGTCCTGTCTCTTGCATACTTTTGATTGAGAGCTCTGAAGGATGGTAGAAGATTTGTTTGTTCTTTAGTATCTTACCTTACACTACACCCAAATTTGGTAAACATCTTGGGAAGGCCAGCCTTGTTTCTGAGCCAGATCCCTTTCCTCAAGTGGAGCTTTCTGTCCCAGTTACTATGGGATTATTGGACATTTTAATCTACAGAAACTCTGCAACTTTGTGCTCAGCCTCAGAATTCGGCAAAGGTACAATAAGGAACACCGGTCAAGCATTTAGGGATACTTTTGCTTCCAAATCATTGTGGTCACTTGTATGAATGCCAAAAGCTTTGCTGGTTTCTCTTTTTCCTCTTACAGGTGCTTCGGCAGGAACCAGGGTTGATTTGTGCTTAGAATCAGGAAATGCCCCAGGGAAGCAACCTATGAAAGACAGCTCATCTTGGGAGAACTCTCTGCTCTCTGGAATTTTTGTTCATTTAATTCTATTTGTTTCCACAATTCACAGATCTCTTTAAATATGATTTTTTTGCAATCAATTTGTCTTTTTTTAGTTGGTAACAGGGATGTGTTCTCCTGCAACCAACTGCATTCTACCTGTAACCAAAAGTCCCTTTAGGGTCAACTTTTAAGAAGTCTGGGGCAGCTGTGTCCTTCTAGCCTCATATTCTTTAAGGGAGTTTTCATCTGTTCCAGGAGCTTTGGATAAGACCATCACAAAGAAAAGTGTGGACACGTGTGATAAACTGAGTTTAAAAATTAAATTTGCATACTAAAAGTTCAAACAATTATATTCTCTGGTAGCTTACACTCCTGTCATATGTAGTTATTATGTAAAGACAATACTCCAATAGCCACAGTTATCACTCAAGTTTTTTTCAATATGAAAAATATTTGTTAAGGCGATTCCTATATAAGGAAATACTGAAATATTTCAAATTGAATCTTATAGGTCATAATGGGACCTTAAAGGTCTTGGGACCGGAGTTACCCACATGAAAAGCTCGACTGTCCCTTTTTCTCTGTGTGTACAGGGTACACAGGGAGCTTCCCCTTCAAGCACTGGTACTTCTGGAAGGTGGTGATAGTCTGGAGCCTGTTGGACGCAGGAAGTGTCCATTGACTCAGAAGACCTACGTCTAAGGAACTGGCTGTCATTATCCTTAAGTATGGCGACTGTGTTTGCAATTTCAATAGATCCTCTGATGTGTTCTGAATAAATATTACTTCTGGAATTGAACTTCTAGAGCTCCTAACTTTGGCTTACTCTGGTTTTCTCTCTGTTTTTTCCTAACATCATAATATCCCAACTCTGTTCTCTATGTAAATTTCCCTGACCACATAGTGTGCCTTGGAATCTCAAAATACTTAACAGACTTTATTTTACTTGACTCTTAACAATGAACTTTCATGGACTGACATGGCTCCCCAGTTCTACTTTAGAAACAAGGATACCGTAGGTTGAGAAGTGAAACACAATCAGTAACAACGGGTGACAGGATTTAAACCCAGGTCACTTTACTTCTTTTTTTTTTCTACTATATCATTATGTGAGTCTATCCTAGCTCCAAGATGACAGATGGCCCTAGAGAAAAAAAAACTTCCTTGCATCTGGTATGCAGTTGAAAAGTGAAGATTCCACACAAATAAATATGGAAAGAAGTTTTACCTGTTCCCATAACTTCCTCTCTGGGGCCCTGCACACACCAAGGTTAGACAACAGAAAGCGGACTTATGTAACAACCCAAAGCAGAGAAAGTTATAGAGATTCTCTTATCATCACATAGAATGAGCTGATCATCTTGGAAATATGGAAGTTCTGATGATCTCAGAGGTGGCTCCACCTGAATTGCCCTAGTGAGATCTACGTTCCTTCCTGCCTCTCCTTCAACAACCTCAACTGCACTCATGGACCAGATACCTTCTCTCTCCCCATTGGTCCATCTAGAGGAAATTGGATGGAATTGAATGACTGGATGTCTGATGAAGGCAAGGAGAAGAGGGACTTGAGGGAGTGGTGATTCCTAGGGGAGATGCTCTGATAAAAGGAGAGAACAACACTTACATCAGGGAACTAAGATGTGCATAAAGGACTTCCAAGCTTGTTGAGGACAAGGTCAGTTGTATAGGGCAAAGCAAACTTATTGGACCCAAGACTCGCATTTGAGAATTTTGTCACTTAAAAATTATAAAATATCAGCAACTTCGTATGGTTCAATCTAATATTTTATAACACTTTTTCTATTCTGAAACAATGATTTTTAACAATGTAAGCTATATATGCATGTTTTAAAAATACAATTCTTGACTGTACTATAGTGGATATTTTAGCAACTAAGTGCTCAGCATGACTTCACCCTCACTTGAAGACATAATATATTAGCCAAAAGCTTGCAGCTATATGAGAAATACCCTGGGTACACTAGCTACAAATGCAGATGTCATCAGGGGCATTGTATTGGTGTCTTAAATGACACCAGCATTTTGTCATATTTAGAGCTGCTCCTGGGCTGTCTCCATGTTTCCAGATCTGCCTTTCAATCTTCTCCTTGCTTCTGGCATCTTTCTTTCTTAAAAAATCAGTTATGTATTTAAAAATACAAGTAGCTATGTTTTAAACACAATGTTTAGCAAGAGATATTCCTTATTGTGTGGTCCTTCATGTAGCTGGAAACAGAGAACATGACAGTTTGAGGTGAAGGAAGTAGAGAGATTGCATAGATGATGAAAGCTAAGCATGCAACAGCTTTCCCATAAGTAAGCATTTCAAAATGTATTTGTAGAAAGGCAGTAAAGGAATAAGATGCAAATTAAGCTATTTTTAAGCCATCATTTTCAGGGCCAAGAAAGAAATGATGAGAATGAATTCTTTAAAAAAAACACTATAAGGCCTTTGGTGGTGTTTTTAGTCTAAGTAATTTAGAGATGATTAGGTATTGTTATTTTTAATTCAAATTTTAGAACAAAAGTTTACTAAAATAGAAAGCTTTGCCATGTCTTTTTCCCACAACTTTAAAAAGTAAACTGTGAGTGCTGGGTCACCATAACCTTTCTTTTTTAGTCTCCTTTGCTTGCAAATTTATCCACGATCAAATTACATTGTACTCCTTCTTCTGACTACCTGTGGCAGAGTGTTACATAAAAAAGTCCAAGCCTTGTCTTTTTGTCTGTTGCTCTGAGTAAAATCAGATGCCTGAGTCCAGTGATTGGATTTCATACAAACGGATCTTGTTAGAACACTTCTTTACACCTGGGGTATTGGGAAATTTATTTGTAACCTTCCTTGCCCAGTGAACAGCAGTGGTATTTATTGCATTTAAGATGTGTTGTAGTTTCAAAGATTTTGTTTGTACCCTGCCAAAGTGATTGGATTATGAAGTCCTTAGCTGACTGATTAAAACCAAACCAAAGTAAACTCTTTTAAATCATTTCGCTGTTGGGCCTATACCAGTGTATAGGTACTGTATGTAATGGTATATTTTTATTTTTTGGTTCTATTACCTGGCAGTGTGTAGAATCAGCTATTTCTGCTAATTATATAATCCTTCGAACTCCAGATTGTCTGTCTGTAAATTTGGATAAAGATCTACCATGGCTCCTGACAAAGAGAGCACTCTATGTAAATGGAGGGTGCTCTGGTACCACCTGGGGGGTGGGGCTGAGAAGGCAAAGGAATGGGATACACTGCCTCTGGGGTGAACGGGTCCTCTGACTTGTAGGGCTTCTGAGTAGGACACACAACTCTGGGGCTAAAGCTCAGGACACTGGTCATGCAGATGAGCACTCCTGCCAGTTAGCCTCTCGCTGGTCTCCCCCCACCCCCCCTGCAATTTCCAGCCTCTTCTCTGAATCAATGTTGAAGATTTCTTTACATAGCAAAGGCAGGCCAGAGTATACAGCTGCCTAGGTTGTTCATACATCTTGGTTTGGCCCTGGCCAGTTGAAGGAGTAATGAGGAAATACATTGCTGTGATGGTTCTGGTCATTCATTTCTCCACATATATTGGTGTTAATTGATGTTTTTGGTGGGGTGAGTGCAAACTACTTGTGAACTTCCCCCTTTCTTCCCCTCCCATCTGCCTCTTCTTTCAGACTGCTTCTAAGAATAAGAGGGAGATATCACTTGGCAATGCCATGAACAGAGTAATGTGTAATGTGTTGGGGGATGCAAGTTGACCTTGTGGAATCTGGTGCTGGTTGGGGGATGTAGTTGGAAGGGAAGCAGAGTAAGACTCCTACACTTTCCCAGTCTAGAGAAATTATGCTGATGCCACCTACCCTGAATGAGAAGGGAGTGTTTTTGTTTCCACCATTTTTGAAATCCGATTGCTAATGTAGCTGTCTTTAAAGAATTCTGCTGTTTACAGTAAAACTGAGATCTCCCTTCTCCTTCCTTTGTTTCACAGCCTCTGATGGCGCTACTGTCATTGGCATCTTTGAATTGCAGGGGCCTTTGGCTACTTTTCTTCTCCGCATATTCTTTTATCCCTGCTGCTTCTCGTCACTATGCCACAGAAAATGCTGAGCCTCTTGGCAAGCGTCCCTCTCAACTGGTGAATATTCAGCAGAGAATAAGACCTTTCTACCCTAAGAATCAAAGAAGAAGCTGTTTATAAAGTTATTGCATTTTTCAAAAAGTGGTTGCAATTAGTTGTGGTGTTAGGCTGTAAAAAAATGGAAAATGTTCTTTTTTAATTTAACATTGCTTGCATAACACAGATACTCATTTACTGGAAGAAAACTTAGTGTTTTCTTGGTGTATGAGTGTACGTGTGTGCATGGGAGTAATTATGTGTGTATCACTCCTCACGTATTTCTGCAGTACCTTTTCCATGCCAGGCACGGTGCTAGTTGAGACATATAGTTGAGGGTAAAACAGTCATGGTCTCTGCCCTCAACCAATTTACAATCTAGGATAAACAGCCCTTCTAGGTTTAAATTCACAATGACATATTCACAATATGATAATTGCTGTGTTTGAAGAAAAGTGAGGAAAGTACAGAGAACTAATAAGATGAGTTAACAGGGGAATGAACCTCATCTAGCTTGGAAGTGTAGATAGTCCTTCCTAAGAAAGTGGTATTTAAGATAAGACCTTAGAGTAAGCTGGAGTAGCCCAGTTGAAATATGAAGCCAGGAGCCAGGGATTGAAACGGGGGAGGGGGTGACGTGGGTTGTGCTGATGGAGAGCAGTGTGGCGAGCTGGGCAGGCTGCTGGACAGAAGGAAAGTTGAAGTGTCACTAGATCTCATGGCTTGATGTAGGGAGATGTGTTGTGGTGAGGGGATTGCAGCAGGCAGCAGGAAAGGGAAGAAGCCGAAGGTGCGGGGTGTGTGAATGTGTCATTGTGGAATTATCTGGAGTTCAGTGTCTACTGTAAACCAGATTCGTGGTGTGACGACAGAAGGCGGTGCTTGAGGTGGAGCGATGGCAGGGATCGAGGAGTGTAAGCGTAGCACGGGGCTGCTGGCCAAGGTGTTGGCGGTGCATGTGTGTGATGTTGCATTGGCGGGACGGGGTGAAAGGAAGACTGTGGGTGCTAAATTCTTTAATGATCGACCACATGGTTAAGAGCACCAGAGGGAGAAGAGGAGCTTATTGCCAACTGCTCAAAGGAGCAGCCTATGAAAGAGAGTGCAACCATTTGTCTGCAAGTGGCACCAGGGAGTCAGGAGGCTATTGCGTTGGCTCCACTCCTGATTGTGGGGTATTTGGACTTTGACAGGAAACACAGCTTTCAGCCCCCAGTTGAGAGGAGATTCGGTATCCGTAGGAGACAGTGGGCTTCAGTGAAGTTCGGGAAGTGTGTGTGTGTGTGTGTGCGCGTGTGTGCGCGCGCGGGTATGTGAGAGAGAGAGAGAGAACTGAGATAATTATGGGTTAGAATCATGTTGATTAAGGTAAGAAGAGACCTTAAAATTCATACTCTCAGGCATTCATCCAAACTTTGAATTTCTTCTGGAACACTCCTCCCAAATCACAGTCAAGTGATCCAGCAACAGCTAAATCACTCTCCTTTGACGTATGCCACTTCACTTTTGGTGGCTCTTCCCATTGAGAAAATGATACTGTACATGGTAGACACTTACCATTCTAGCACTTTCTATGACAATGTGTAGAAAAAAGTGCTTAGGGGTGCGTACGAGGGTGGGCAGCCTGAAAGGTTATTTTATTTATGTTTTTCAGAATAAGAATTTGTTCATGTAATACTTGTGTGATTTAAAGTATAAAAATTAAATTTGTATGTAGAAAAATTGCATCAAAATCTAAAAAATATTTTACGGTATGGTTGGAATGATGAATGTAATTTGTTTTCTGAATAAGCTTTCTGATAGTTACCAATTCTAATCGTGCTTCATTTTTTAAAATTTTTTGAACTGTAAATATTTTATAGTTTATCCTTGACAGAATGAACCTTAGTACTTAAGAAGCAAATTGTGTAAAATAATTTATAGATATTTTAAGTTTATTTAAAATATAACTTTTTTTTTTGCATGCGGTTTTTACTTACGTGTATCCTGGAAACACAGTTGGTGTTTTACTTGCTTTAGAGTAAGCTGGGTAGTCAAGAGAATGGTGGGAAAGCTCACTGTGTGGCCACTGTTTTTTCTGAGGTTACTTCCATATTAGGCAGCTGCTAACTAAAGGCTCTTGCAGAAAGACTCTCCCAAGCAGCTGTCTCCCTGGGTAGTAATCACAGTATCTATGTTAGAGAAAACTACTGTATCAGATTAAAATGATTAAATCATCTTAATATGTCTGGATCTTATCTTTTCATGAAAACATTTTTTATTAGCTTTTTCTTTTAACAAGGAGAACTGTTCTTAAGATTTTTCCCATGAGAACTGGAGTTTAATCTTTGATTTTTCTCCTTTTATCCTTCCCATAGCAGCTATATATTTTGAGGCTGATCACTTGGTTACAAGCAAAATATCCCTAAGTAAACACACGTATTTTAGAATGAATGAGTATTTCTGGTATGATCGTAGATTTCACAGCATCAAACTAACTGGGCTGAGAAGGTAGCTCAGGGATCAGGTTTTATCTAGGATTCATATACCCTGTAGAACATTTTGTCTGCAGCAGTTTGAAGTGATAGTACCTCCTGCTCTAAGAAACTAATGTTTAATCAGACAAATGCCATCAGATTGTCTGACAGGAGCTAGAGGAAAAAATTTTACCATTTTGAATGGGTTTGTGTTTGCTACTATACAAAATGTATGCTTGTGTTATTGCTTATGTGAAATTATCCACAATTGTTAAAAAGGTAGAGCTCATGTTTGCCAAAAAAAATAAATTTTTCTCTACCTCTCTTTGTGTATTATTTTCTTTTTTGTTTTGCTTTAAAATTTCCTTTTCGTTTTCAACAGTATTTTCTTTTTAAAAAACTTATTTCTTAATTTTTTAAAACAAAAATTGTATATATTTATTGTGTACAACGTGGAGTGGCTAAATCAAGCTAATTGACATATGTATATTTATTATTTTTTAGTGATGAAGACACTTAAAATCTACTCTCTTAGCATGTTGTACAATAGATCTCTTGAATTTATTCCTCCTATCCAACTGAAATTTTGTGTACTTTGACCAACATCTCACTGTCCCCCAGTCCCCAGCTCCTGGTAACCACCATTCTATTCTCTGCTTCTATGAATTCAACTTTTTTAGACTCCGTATATGGGTGAGATCACGTGGTATTTGTCTTTCTGTGCCTCCAGTTTCATCATGCCGCAAATGACAGGACATTTCTTTCTTCATTAAGGCTGCACAGTGTTCCATTGGGTATACACACCACATTTTCTTTATCTGTCTATCTGTTGATGGATACTCAGGTTGACTCCGTATCCTGGCTATCGTGAACAATGCTACAATGAACATGGGAGTGTAGGTATCTCTTTGAGATACTGATTTTATTTCTTTTCGCTATATATACAGTATACCCAGTAGTAAGATTACTGGATCATACGGTAGTTCTATTATTAATATTTTGAGGAACCTCCATAGGGTTTTCCATAATGGCTGTATTAATTTATATTCCCATGTGCATTGTTTTGTGATGTTGATAAAGCAGTGGATCTATTCATTTCACAAGCCTTTATTGTGTACCTAATATCTGTTCAGCAAAATGGGAGGTGCAGTTGATACTCAGATAAAAGGCACATCCGTGCTTAAAAGCAGATACGATAACTATTTATTAAATAAAGGTGGCGGGGCTGGACAACTGACCGCATGTGAGATGGGTAACTAGAGTGGAATCTCGGATGATGTACAGATTTCTGACTTGGACTATTGAGCTGATAAGGGATATAATTGTTTCAAAATTGAATATATTGGCACCTTATTTCTAAATAGCTACAGGCTGGAAGCCCAATAAAACTCTCCAATTTGGACTCTTAGCATATTAATGAAATGTACCTTATGATTATGAGTAGCTGGTTTGAAGACTGGATTCATTTCTACCCTGTTACCTTGATGGATGAGAAATGAATTTCAAGGACAAGAACTGGTTGAAAGAAATGTTAATAGTTGGATTGCCATTGATTGCACGAGATGATTTATAAGGAAGTTCAGTGCATGCCTTACCTGGTGGGCTAATCATTCCCTGTCTGTTTTCTGACTATTAATATGAATTTTGTTGTGTAGTTTTGGTATTTTGATTCAAATTGAACAAATATATACATACTTTTATGCAAACATATTAATTTAAAACTTGGATCTGGAGAACGAGAGGTTATTAATAAGTTAATTATAATTTCCTTTAAAGAATTCAAGGTACCCTGAAGTGCTTCCTCCTCTAACAATGGAATTGTTGTTGTTGGAGGACAATTCTCCACAGACATTTTGTATTTCTGCAAGTCTCGTGAGTGAGACACTGACTGCCCTTTATTCCGTACTATCTTTTTAGAGGTATTTATATTGTGAACAGCCTTGGAAGATAGAGCAGAGGCAAGGGATACTTACTGCCCATTATAAAAGATTCAAGTTCCCTGAATTCAGGTTCTGCCTACAACACAAACACTATGCACACAGTTGCCATCTGGCCTTCTTTGTATCGCCTTGCAAAAACAGAGGCCTGGGGAACTGCCACAAAAATTGCTGATACTCTGGCTACTGCTGTTGCCATGAGTAATAAACCGTCCTTTATTTGTGGCCCAGGAGTCTTGTGTCTTCTACCAGCATCCATGAAATTTTCAGCAGGCTAACTGGTTAGCTTATAGGCAGGGTGAATTCTCAGATCCTTCATGGTTCTTCACAGTTACTGCATTTCATTGTCTTATTTTCCAATCCATAGACTCTATGTTCTACCATAAAATATGAAACATTTCAACATTTCCAGCATGGATAGGGTAGAATTCTTAAGTTGTAGATGAAATAACAAAAAGTCAAAATCCATAACATTTGCTTTTCCTTGTGATTTTTCTTGTGATTGCAAATGAATATGATGCCTGTGATACCTCACATTTATTATATATCACAATTTTTAAAATTTCTTACCAAGAAATACTGGAGTATAAGAGAACATTTAAAGCAATAGCTTTTGTGAAATGTGAATGTTTACCATTGTTCATAGTCCATTTATTTTTAGTGCACTTAGCTTTTATTTAAACATCATAGAGAAATGTTTTGCTCTCTTTTTATAATCAAAATTATTTAGGTATAATTTAGGAGTAATGTCCTGCATCCATTTAAAGTGTACAATTGATGAGTATCGACAGTTGACTATGCTGAAAGACCACCATCACAATCAAGATACAATCATTTCTATCACCCCCAAAGGATTCCATGTACCCCTTCAATCCTAAGTGAATTTTGGTAGCATGTGTGAGTCTTTTACATCGGGACATTTAGGAATAATTTCTACTGAGGAGTTTTGGCTGATTTCCCCTTTTGTTTCCTTTTTTCAATCACTGTAAATATTAATATTTGATTTTTTTTCTCTTGGCTATTTGCTCTGACTTCTGTTTTTCTTTTAAGAGTCCCCTGTCTAGTCTTTTTTCTTTCATATCCCTTGGAACAGAAAGACTGAATGCTATTTTCATGAGCTCATATAAATGGGATAAATAATATGAATTTGAAAAATATCAAGATTAATTTGCCTTGCAGGAAAAAAAAGTCACAGGAAGAAGAAGGTGGTTGTTAGTGTACTAGAGCATGGTAATTGATCATCTAAGCAACAAAAAATGGTAATAAGTTTTTGTGTAAGTAAATGATGAATTATACACACAATGTATACCTCTTTATTCACATTAATCATGGTGTTTGATTTTAGGGTTTTTCTTTCTCTCAATAATTGATACATTTTCTAGGGAAGGATTTCTCAATGTTTTCACCTGGCTTTTTTATAATCATGGCTCTCAAAATCCAAGGGTGTGTTTTGAATAGTATATTTCTCTCAGCAGTGTAAAATGGGTCACATAGGTCACATTTGTCTTGGGACCCTTCAAAGACTGGAATGTGAGCAGAAATCACAAAGCCACTTTCCCATGGCCCTACTTGTATGTGAAGCACAAGACAGTTACCTGTTGTAATTCCAAATATAAAATAGTGCTATGAAATATCTTTGGTTAGAGCCATCCCATTTGTCATATAACTTCTAACTTATAAAACAAGAATTTTCTCTCTTTTCTCATCAGTTTGGAAAGTAAACTTTATTTTTCAACATTTGGATGGAAATCAGTCTTCTGACTGCTGTACCTAAAAAGAGGGAAATGCCCAAAATGGTTTGCAAAACTCTAAATTGGAATACTTGGAATACTTGAAGTCAGTTATTTATGATTTTTATATCACTTCTCCTCCAGCCTCCCACTTCTCACGATGAGGGTTTTTTCCTAGTTTTAGGGGAAAAATATATAGCAACTATAAAAATGTAAAATGAAGCAAGTTCATCTAATTAGTCTGCAATCTATCTCTTTCCTTTTGCATCTGGAAATGCTCAAGTAGACACATGTGGAAACCCATAGAATGCATTTTTTTTTTTTGAGACAGGGTTTCAAACTCCAGCTGTTCCCCAGCTGGAGTACAGTGGAATCATCGTAGCTCACTACAACCTCAAATTCCTGGGCTCAAATGATCCTCCTGCCTCAGCCTCCTTAGTAGCTGAGACTACAGGTGCATGCCATGACACCCGGCTAATTTTTCTATTTTTTGTGGAGATGGGCTCTCGCTTTTGCGCAGGCTGGTCTCGAACTCCTTAGCTCAAGTGATCCTCCGTCCTTGGCTTCTCGCAGTGCTAGGATTACAGATGCCAGGCATTGAGCCTGGCAGCATGCACATTTTAACCCTGTGTGTCTGCTTGCATGTCTCATGCCATTTTGCAGCATGCCTGTCTTTTGTTAGGAATGGGATAATAAAAATAAGAATAATAATAAAAAAACCTCTTAAGGCCTTGGAGTAGTTGTGCCTTTTCCAAAAATAGCTGGCCACAAGGAGCAATAAGTAATCAGAAGTGAAGGGGGAGGGACTAGAGAGGCCTGCTCCACACACGTGCACAAATATATTTTATAACTTCTATTGTACTTAAGAACATTATTCTACTGGTTTATGGATTTCTAAATATCATACTATAGGTGAACTGTAATTAGGAAGTACTCAGCTTAGGCTGGGGCCTGGGCTCTGTTTGTTAGAATTGAATCAACTTGCGGGGCATCAAATGCTGAGAGAGGTTATTTTTTGGAATCATCCACCTGAACACAAAAATTGTCAGATTTGCACTAAGATGCAGCACGTGCCCTCAGAACATTGGGGGAGTAGGCGGCCATCACATCTTCACAAAGATTGATGTTTAAGTCTACCCCACTTCCTCTCTTGCAGCGGAAGCATTGTTATTATTTTTTATGCCTGAGATCCCTACTGAATTGTGCCTGGTCAGTATTATCCATGCAGTTCATAAGTATGAAGTGTTTTGATCCAAAAAAACAGACATTTTTGTTTTCAGTTGCTTTTTTTTTGTTTATTTGCTTATTCACATTTGTTTGCTTATTTTTATCTGGTTATTTTCATTCCTGTACAGTTCAGAAACACTGGACCAAAAAGGAGGACCAAGTTGTAATTGGGAAATGAAGGAGATTGGGAAGAACCAAATAAGTGGCTAACTAAAGTGAGAAAACTGAGAAAGCAAAGTTCAGGGAAGACTGAGAAATTGTAGTGAGGGTTCAAATGGGGTTGGAAGAGTTGTAACTGGGTTGTCAAAAAGATAAAGGCCAGGTTAGGCACTAACTCATAAACAGAGCCCATGTGCCTTGGTTTTACTGGGTGGCACTGGATATAGCAAAAGCACCCAAAAGAATGAAGAGATTGGTTTTGAGGTTTGGACTAGGTCAAGATTTTTGGCCATGAGAAGTTAGTTGGTCATAGAGCAGTCAATGTGCACAGCTGAGGCAGGTAACAAGGAAATCAGGCAACAGAGATCAGAAACTAAGAGGAAAGGCCTAGTGAACAAAAAGCCTGGGACCTATGGGTCTAGGAATAAAAGATCACAGGCCAAAGACTCCAGGAAAGAAGGAATCAGGCTGTCAGCACATGGCCTGAGCTGTGGGGTACTAAGTACAAGAATGAAGCTTGAGGCAAGACTTAAGCTAAGTGCCATAAGATCTTCTCTTTTCTGTGTATGCACAGAATGGATATGCAATTTTGCAAAGGCCTGAGCATGCAGTTTGCAGAGGGTAAGTTCTCCCTGACCAGGGTGTTTGAACACATGGAGAGAAGTAAGTTTCTGATGCATAATCCAAAACTAGAATGGATTTATAATTATAAAGAAAACCAGAGGGACAAGCTTAAAGTAGATGAAAATGCCCAGGTTAAAAAAAGGTGTAATCTCTTTTAAGTATCATTCCTTTACATTAAATCCTACAAATATTTTCTTATTAATTTACTCATTAGTTCATTTATTCATTCATCAAATACTTATTAAATGTCTACTATATGTCAATGTGCTTAACATCTTACAAAATTAGCTTTAATTATTCATTTTCATTGTCTATTTTAATTTTCAATAATGGAAAGTCCATCTCTCTATTAATATTAACAATTAGAAATGAAGCAACTGTTAGGCAAGTCCAAGCTCTGGGGAATAAAGAAACTTATCAGAAAACATCGATGACAGTAGAAAGAAACAGTATAAGATCATAAGAGCCTGAGGTGATGGTTTATGACTAAAATATTGATTTGAGAATGTATTAACTGAACCACTTAGCTATGATAATGGTGAGGTTGTGATTGATTGTATAACTGTATAGAAGTTGGTCAAAACCTCCAAACTGGATGAAAGGAAATCAATTTAGCAGCTTCCTGTATATTTATTATTTGAATAATTTTAGCAGGGAATACTAAATTTAAAAATGTAATGGCATTTTTTTTTTTTTTGGTACTGACTCAAGTGGTTTACCAAAAATAAAGTCTAAAAGGCTCTCCTTACTCTCAGATTTGTGACTTGTGGTTTGTCGAGCCAGCCGTTGTATTCTCATGAAAGAATGACTATTTTTATTTAGTTCCTTTTTTAATACAGTGTGAGTGTGTATGGATATTTGTAGAAACATGCCATAGGATGTGTTGGGGTAGCAGGGAATAAGCCAGTAACTCAAGAATGCTCCTTTATAAGCAAAGATGATTGTGAGTAGCAAATTATTATAAATTACAAATTTCTCCCAGGAGGTTTTATAGTTTTTTTCCTTGATCAGACTAAATATAAATTATTTTAATCAGATAAAAAGTTAAGGTAGGGATTTAGAGAAGATTATTTTGTTTTTGTTGTTTTTTGATTTGTTTTTTTTGTAAAGGTGAGAGACTTTGGGCAGTAAGTGGGCAAGATGGTGGTGCTGGCAGTAGTGAGAACCACAGATAAGAAGCAAGAGCAGGGAAAGGTTTCAGAAAGGGAAATGAGAGGAGCACTGAAAATTTGCCTTGGAAGTGGAGTGCCACCGCACATTGACTCTCCTTCTCAAGTTAAATTATTAGGACAGTTTATATTTATAAATTTCAGTGTTCTTCAACCTTTATGCTCAAACTGAGATCAACACAGTGTCTTTTTTTGATGGGTAAATATATAAATACCACCTGTTTGGGGCATGGAGGAAAGGAAAAGAGAAAAGGGAAAAAAAGTAAAAATAAAAGTACTATAAGGAATTTGTAAAAAATATTTTTCTTTATTCTCTTTGTTGCTAATGTCCTAAGTTGTTCACAAATGTATGAATCCTTTTCTGATTTCTAGGACCCAGTGAGTGCTTAAGTTAGACTATCAAGAATGAACTCTCTGCTGACTCAATGGGTTCATGTTATATGCACTTTTAAGATATGCAGTTTCTACTATACCTTGACTAAAAAAAAAAATAGGTAGAAATAAGAATTTACATATTGAGAATGATCGTGCGTTTCATTCCACATTTCAGTGAGCATCTGCCCTGCCATGAGAATGAGATGGTGACGTGAAACTGTGATCTCTATTTCTGCTCCTGCATGTTATTCATGGCATGAGCATCTCAGAATGCTAAGATGCTGATAATATTATTTAACCAACCAACCAATGGACCGACCAATCAATTGACCTTTATTTGGCCTTTATTGCCCAAATACTTACTATTTCTTGTGCTCTTTATTCCTTCCTGCTTTACATCTGGTGTCATTTCCTTCAGTCTGAGAAACTTTGTTTAGATTTTTTTGTAGTGAGGTTTTACTTGCAATAAATTCTCTCAATTTTTGTTTGAAAATGGCTTTAATTCACCTTCATTTTGCAAAATTGAGGAGAATTTGTATGTGGATCTAGGGGTATCTCCTCTGTGTCTCCTTCGTTTCTGAAATTTTTCTTCCAGTTTTCTGCTATGCTAGACTCTCTGAACTCCCAACAGGATGTTGTTTCCCAATTGATTTCTGGTTTTTCCTTGCCCTGCGATGAGTCTGAGAGTGTCATCAAGAGAAAACCCACCTAATTATGGAGCTCACCTATTGTATTTCTTCAGTTTCTGTCTGCTTTGGATGGTACACCAATGCCTTCAAACAGTCATTTTTTTATATTTGTCTAGAGTTTATAATTGTTATTACAGGAGATTTTGTCTGATATAAGCTATTCTACCGCAAATGGAAACAACTTCCAGTCCTTTGTCACATGCTGTGTAAGAGATTTACATATATTAACACTGGCCCATATAACAACACTACAAGGTAAGTATCATCATCATCATCATCATCATCATTATTGTTTTACTGAATAAGAAACTGAGGCACAGAGTGATAAGAAACTTGCCCAAGTTTATAAAGTAAGGAACAGATGCAGGATTCAATGTTGTGTATGTTGAATACAAAGCTTGTGACTTGGTCAATGATTCTTGGACTTGGCTGCAGATTGGAATTTCCTGGGGAGCTTTAAAAATACCCCTATAGATTTTTTTTTTATATATAACTGGTCTTAACTACGACTTGGCTATTGAGATTTTAAAAAGTTCCTCAGATGTTTCAAACGTGCAGCTAAGGTTGAGAACCACTGTGCTATGTCATGCTTCCCATCATACCAACTATTAACAAATTTTATGGCCAGATCAGTTAATGCCAGTTTTGTTTTTTCTTCCTAAATAATTATAGAATGAAAAGATGTTTCATACATTGATGTTTTGATGATTAATAGTGAAAAAAAGACTTCTTGAATGCCTCAAATTAGTTTTTAAAAAGCCAATCCCTTACTACGGGTTCTGGTTGCTGTTACCTACATAAGCAATGCTGTTTATGAGTGTAATGAATATTTCTACTTAGCTCGTAATAAGAATTATGTACTTGTTCACTTGTTAATAACAGTAGGTAAATTTCTAAAAGCTATTGGGAGGCTTTTTATCTTTGTTAATCAACATAAAGAAAATAAATAGCCAATAATCAGAATAAAAGTTAACATTTCCATGGAAATCAATTGTTGATGTCTAATGACTGGTTGTAGATGATGGCTACTTCATGTTGATGGTGTAATGAAGAACAACACATTGTGGAAGACGAAAAGTTTAACTGTATTTCAGCTTCAGATATTAGCTTAATTTGTGTGGCCTGAAGGCCTCTCAACTTCTCTGGGCCTCAGTTTTCTACCCTACAAGACAAAAGTTGGAATTAAGGCCCTTTTAACTCCAAAGTTTTATAAATATCAGATTGTTGGCTGGGCGCAATGGTTCACACCTGTAATTCTAGCACTCAGGGAGGCCAAGGTGGGAGGATCGTTTGAGCTCAGGTGTTTGAGACCAACCTGAGCAAGAGCGAGACCCTGTCTCTACTAAAAATAGGAAAAAAATTAGCCGGGCAACTAACAATAGAAAAAATTAGCTGGGCTTGATGGCATATGCCTGTAGTCCCACCTACTGGGAAGGCTGAGGCAGGAGGATCACTTGAGCCCAGGAGTTCGAGGTTGCTGTGAGCTAGGCTGACACCACAGCACTCTAGCCTAGGCAAGAGACAGAGAGATTCTGTCTCAAAAAAATCAGATTATGTTCCTCCTTGAAATACCCTTTCTCTGCTTTCTGTCAAGAGTCTGAAACAGTTACTAGACTAAGGCATATATGCAAACATCAAACGTAAAAGTGTACCATTGGAACAAGTTTATAACTGCACCTATGCCGGTGAGTAAACCCTGTTATAAACTGATGATTTGGAAGTAAAGCGGATGCTGCTAAAAAGCTCAGTTCATTAGAGAAAATTCCAGAGAGAAAAAGCTTGACGTAGAAATGAAATGAAAAACAGTGGTAAAATTCAATAAATATCTACTGAGTCACATCTAACCCTCTGTGTCAAGAGGTAGCCAAACATGTCTTTGTTGAAAAGTCCCATGACGCAGCACTGCGTTTTCACCTGGCAGGAGCTGCTGGTGCTGGTGGTTTTCCACATTCAAGCCCTTCTTTCCAGAATGATAACACTGTGATTTGCTTTAGTCAGGGTTGCTATTCTTGTTGGGGGAGCTATGGCTGTGACAGAAAGGTAATAAACCCACCAAGAAAGGCTGATTTGTGTTGGCTGGCTGCAGCATAGAATTGGGGACATAGAACAATAGATAGGATAATAATGTGGTGTTTGGAAGCAGTTTTGCTTTGGCCTGGGTATCATTCATAGGTTGAACACAAAGCTATTTTTACTGGTAGTTAAACATTTGGCAATCTCTGCTCAGTGACAATGTACTGGATGTCCTACAAAAGCAGCATGGTTCAGTGGGCAAAGCATCGATTGAATTAGAACATAAAAATATTTGTACTTAAGTGTGTCTGTTTTGCTATTGATTAATCTTGTGAATTTGGTCTCATCCTTTAGCATCTTGATGTGTGTATCTGTATTGGTTTGCTTTGAGTTGTGGATTCAGAGGTTAGGGTACCTCTGGTAAGATGAGTTTAAATTATTTAAAGGAATAAACTAAAAGGATAGTAAAAATTAAAAAATCAGAAAAAAA